>KK116153.1:54571-82546 GCA_000611955.2 Stegodyphus mimosarum
ATATATGTAAGCATATACACATGTGTTACAGCTTATTATTTTTTTTTAATATAAAAGACGTAATAGATGCTACAGAAAAAAAAAATTGATGGCATAGCAGATTTTTTATATTAATTAGCATTGATTATGAAATGCAAAAACTGGCATTAATAATTTCTAAGAAACAGTGCTAAGAAACATCTTTTTTTCTTCACTTTTATCAAAAATTTGTGGATGTAAGTATGCTATGTGCCTCAATAAATTTGAGGTTTTTGTTGGAGCATTTTTGTCAGAACATCTGAAACTGCTTAAGCCCAAAGACCTTTTTTTTTACCATCAATACCACACTTTAGGCACACAAAATACTTTTCATCTGTCATTATGGTAAAATATTCATAAACACTTGATGTCCTGAGTTGTTTCTTTGACGTCATGCTTCAGATTTTAGAATACACAAATATGTATACCTGAAAAAATGTGAGATATTTAGGTAAGTAAGTATCATACAATAATATTTATTTAATTACATTTTAATAATAATAAATATGTGTTATGGATGAAAAAGCTTTAAAAAAAGCTACACTAGTGCTGCCATTTATATTTAAAAATAAAAAAAGACAACACTAAAACCAGGGTTGCCACGCTACCTGGAAAACCGGAAAAAGTCAGGGAATTCAAAAATTAACCAAAAAAGTCAGGGAATTCAAATATTTTAGTCTAAATCTGGAAAAGTCAGAAAATTTCATACAGCGATCCCCCAAAAAAGCGAGTTTTGTGGCAACGTTGGAAGCCGATCACTTCTTTGGCGCGCATTAGCGTCATTCGGGCAGCTGGCATAGAGCCAATTCTTGCAGCTCCAAACAGATTGTCTTCAGTAACTTTGGTTCCCAGTAACTTTGAGAATCGAAATACTTGCATGTGCATGTGTAGTGCATGTTGAACTAAAAGAAAATACGTATTCTTGTATCAAACAAAATCGGTTTAATCCTAGTATAGCGGTACCATGGAGGTTAGAATAGCCTCCGTGTACGGTACATACGGGATTTGGCGACATTATGATGA
This sequence comes from Stegodyphus mimosarum, assembly GCA_000611955.2. NCBI lineage: Eukaryota > Metazoa > Arthropoda > Arachnida > Araneae > Eresidae > Stegodyphus > Stegodyphus mimosarum. The sequence continues at coordinate 55,613 of KK116153.1, forward strand.
GCAGAAAACAGGCCATTTCGGTGTTAGCGGCAATTTTCAAAATCGTGCCAAGACCGTAGCGTATAGTAGGATTTTACCGCAAAATCTTTTAAATACTTTTTTTTTCCTTTTAAGAAATGCCTTATTTGTCGTTTTGCACTAAAATAAAAAAATAATAATCAGTCATCTAGGCTAACCATTTAATATAACTATATTTGCCAAAATATTGTTGATTATTGTAATTCAGTTTTTTAATTATTTTAATGTTATTCATATCATTTAATGTTGCTTCTTCCCCTTCAATTTATTTATTATTTGTAAATAATACTTTCAAATTTCAGGAAATTTTCTCTGGCATAATCCTGAAACTAATTCTAGCAGTATGACATAACATCACGAAATTCAATGCACATATTTTTTGCTTTTGTATTCAGCTAAATAAATATAAAATACCTAAATTTATTTTAAAATATCATTAAATAGATTTCTTTCTTTCCTTTAGCTGCAAAATGTCAGCAAAGCAAAAAAAAAAAGAGACATTTTTTATCCACATTGAGCAGATTCTGATCTCAATTCTTCAGTGGAGAAAACAACTCCTATTATAGTTATACTAGTCAGCTTTGAGGATAATATATAAGTCATATCTAATCGGCAAATTTTTGTGTTTGCAAGTGGTACCATAATTAATTTACCTCTTAGCACAGCCAAAGTGCATTATGCAGGTAGACTGGAATTTTCTTAAAACACACCTGGAAAACCTGGAAAAGTTCAGGGAATTTCATTCTCCTATTTGATATATATATATATATAAATTTGTGCTCTCTTAAGATGAGCAATATATATCCGAAATATGTGTCATATTTCATAAATATATTGCTATTGAGGATTTTATACAGATTATATATATATTGTTTACATTCAGAGATGCAACCCCGATTATAGGCGTTCCTGTGATATTGTTACTCTACTGTATACCTAGATATTATTTTTAGCAATTTTTATTTCAAAATCTAATAATTTTAAAGTTATGAAAATTTACTTAACAATAAAAAATAATACATCTATTTAATATATTTGGGATGACCACTTTCATTTATCCCCATGGATTATTGTCCCATCTATACCCTGACAATCACTTGAGATTTGTAGCCATTTTGTAAAACATGCATTCATGGCACATTTACAAAAACTGTATTAAAGTAACTCACAAATAAGCTTTTTAAACTGTAAATTATCCTTATTTTGATTTAAGCAATCTTTATGTACATGAAAAAATAAAGGATACAAAAACGTATTTTTCAGTTCCAAATTTGATGACTCAACATGCATTTTGCAGCCATGGGCTCCTTTTTCTTGTTGTGAATTATGCTACAATAATGCCATCTATGAGCTGAAGAAGTAACTAAATGAATCAGTTTAATGAATAATGGCAAATATCATATCCATCCTCCTCCCTTATATTTATTTATTAATATGTCAATAAAATAAACTAACTAAATATTTATTAATATGTATTGTCTATAAATAAAATAATAACTGAGTTTGTCATTTTTTTTAATTCAGTTTAATTTCATTTCAAATTCAAACTGTCCAACAAAAACTGGAGTTGATGTCGACGTCTTTTTAGCATCTCTGACTCCTTTCACCCAAAAATCTGCTTAACTTCAATTCTGACTCTTAACTCCACAGCTCTGGTATGATGAGAGTATCCCAGTATTGTCTTTTACATGAAATTCAATGATACTATTCTTATTGGCAACCAAATGCTTGAATTCCATTGAAATCAAATGGCATCAAATCGGCTTTATTTTTGTAATATTTTGATATTTTATTGGCTGACATTAAAGAATATTTTATACAGTATTTTTCTTTAAAAAAAAAGTTTCTATGCTTAATGTGGATTTTTGTCCAAAGAGTATGTTAAATTACCATGAAAATAGATAGCAAAAGCTATACATGCAATTAAATTTGTCTGCCTGTATAGGTTACAATAATCTGTGCTATTAATTTGTAAATATTCACAGGAGCAGAAATAAAAACACTGAGGTAGCTCATAAGTAGTAGTTAGATGGGTTGTAGTCATATTAACCCTCTGAACTGTGTGGGTTTTTTTATCTGTCAAGAAGACCTGTGCTTTAAAACACATTGAATTTGTGTATTTACTTGTTTAAGTCTCTATTTTCATAAACTTACACTCATAACGATGAAATTTATGCTGTTAAAGAAAGTAAGAAAGCAAAATATCTTAAATTATAAGCTAATATATACCAAGTGACCAAAAAACGAAAAAAATCTTATGACTGGCTGGTCATGCCACTCAGAAGGTTAAATCAAAATTTTTCAAATAATGACCTGAACTTACAACTTAGAGGAGCAATAAATTATATAGAACAAATTGACTTTAAAGAGGTTGTGTTTAAGTGAAAACCTTTTCTAAATTCATTGATGACTTTTTATTTTTTAAATTTAAAACTTCTGTATTTAATATTGCATTGATTAGTTATACGTTTTAGTATTAGAAAAGCTGTATATTTCTTATGGAGCAAATGACTTTTTTATAGGATGACTATGTTGTAACTGATAACATAACTCTAGCATTATTTGCCAGCACTGGATGGTATAAAGTAAACTTTTCAAAAGCTGAAGACTTCAACTTTGGCTTAGGTAATTTACATATGTGTTTATATATTTTCAATTTATTAAAGTAATCTATCATACATGTGGGTTTAAAGTTTTAATTTAATTCAAGGTGATAACATTCAGTTTGTGAAACCATTTTTTAAAAAATTTAATTAAAATTAAAACACTGTTAAAAATAAATTTCTAAAAAAATAGGTACTTTTCTTTTAACTGGGTGCCACTTAGCAGAAAACATAAAAAGTGTGAAAGCTACCTAGATAGCTGCAACTCTAATGATACATGAAGCTTCATGAAAGGAATAACTATTTTATACATAGTGAATATACGAGGGATGTTTTTTAAGTAAGGGCTGTTTGAAAATAAAAACCAAACAAAAAAAGATTTTCAAAAACCAAATTTATTTTCAGATTCTACACATATTTCTCTATTTTTCAACATAGTTGCCAAGTTTGTTTAAACACTCATCATACCTTAAAACTAGATTTTGAATACCCTCGTCATAGAAACTTACCGCCTGCTCCGATAATCAAGATGCCGTGGCCGTTTTCACGTCTTCATTGTTGTTGCAGTGGTTGCCACCGAGATGATGTTTGAGATAGCAGAAAAGATGAAAATCACTCGCGCAAGGTTGGAGTTGTAGGGGGGTGCTCCAAAACTTCCCAGTCAAAAGAGTCCGATAAAGTTTGGGTCTGAGCTGCTTGCATTGTCATGGAGTAGCAAAATTTCCTCTTTCAGCATGCTGCGCCTTTTGTTTTGAATTGCTGTATGTAGCTTTCACAGGGTTTGGCAGTAGGCGACCGCATTTATGGTAGTTCCGCATTGTATGAAGTCGACCAACAAAACACCATGCCTATCCCAAAACACAGACGATATGATCTTTCACTGGGACAGAGTCTGTTTGGCTTTGATCCTTACAAGAGAGTGTGTGTCTCCATTTCATGCTCTGTCGTTTCCATTCAGGCGTTAAATGTGAAACCCACGTTTTGTCTCCCGTTACGATCCGACTCAACATGGCGTCACCTTCTTCGTTATGATGAGTAAAAAAATTCAGTGAACACTCAATTCTTTTGTTTATGTGGCCCACTGTTAGGAGTTTAGACACCCAACGGAAACACAGTTTCTTAAATCTTAACTTTTCGGAAACAATCTTGTACATTACTGACTTAGGCAGTTCAGGAAATTTGTTTGAAAGGCTAGCTTTGAAGTCTCTGACCCATTTGCGCACTTTGCCTTCGCTCATGGCAGTAGCTCCATAAACTTCACAAATCTGCCTGTGAATTTCTGCGGCAAACAGGTTTCTTGCTGACAAAAAATGCATCACTGACCGTACCTCGCATTTGGCGGGCGTTTTGATAATCTTTATTAATTTTTATTCGATAATCTTATTTTAAGACACAGAACAGACCTAACAGGTCTACGCAGCTGCAACTCGGCACAGGTGTTTCCAAGGAATGCTGGGACATTACGCAAGTACTCGTTGCGGCACATGTGCCACCATTTAGTGACCTTCTTGAGAGAGTACATACTAAAAAACACGTAATTTAATTAGAAATTCAGATTGTATCAAGCTTTAAATAAATTATGTATAAATACATAACACAGTTACAGTTTATTTGAATTTGAATGAATAAAAAATGAAAATTCTTAATTTAAAGAATTTAATCATTGCAGAAATGTATGAAATGATTAATAAAATTTTGTACTTTGTGAAATTTATTCAAAATAGTCTGTTGCATGGGTTCATTTGAAAGTGTGTGCATTGCAAGGATTTTTTTGCCTTGGGAATTTTAAAGTCATTGATAATATGTCCTTTACTGTCACCAATAATCTATTTTAAAACATCTATATGTTTTTTCATGTCACATGTTTCCTCTGGCTCTTCTTCATCTTCCTCACTGCTTTCCAAGTTATTTTTGTTAAAGTTCACATCAACTACAGTTGAAATAAAAGATTGTATGTCATTATTGGTGGCTTCTGTGAACGAGTTTTCATTGTTTACTAAGTGTTCTTGCATTTGAGCACTGCCCCGATTTTGACAAGTTCAAATAATTCATTTCTGTCATTACTGTTTTCACTGAAGGCATTTAAAAATGGAATTTGAGAGTACTGAACACAACCATGTGATATGGATTTAACAACCTGTGTTATCCACTGACATGCCATAAAAATAGTTTTCTGTAACAAGCCTTGAAGCATCTATTTATATCTATGTCCAAAGGCTGTAATAGTGATGTACCATTAAGTGAGAAAAACACTAATCTCACTGATTTCAGTTTTACATTTGGTTGGTGGACTGGTAAATTGTCAATAGCAGAATATTCCTATTTTTTTTAGACATTATTGCATCAAGAGCAATCGAACATTCCGACATATGCTTTGCATCATCTGTGACTTTTATTAAGATGCCAATGGGCCAATAAAACTTTTAGATTGATTTGGTTGAAATATCTTTGTTTTTTGGCCATTTTGATAACAAGTAGTTTTTCAGACTCTCCTTCCAACTTGCTACTACAAAATAGCACAGTGAGACGTTTCTTGAAGCTTTTACCACCAGAGCACTTTTCTGCTTTGAAGCATAGAATATTATTAAGCAAAATTTGATAAAATGATCCAGTTTCATCTGTACTGTATATGTTTTTAGCCTCATGTAATTCACAGATTTCATTTATCTTTCTTAACCAATCTGTTACATGTTGCATGTCTACTGATTTTTCTTTACCACAAATAGTTTTAAAAGTAATATTATGTCATTGGTTAATTTTTTCTAACCATTTGATAATTTAAGTTTTGTAGTCCCAAACTTTCTGAAACTTCTTGCAATAATATTCCATGTGCAGGAATATTGTCTGCTTTTATAGAACAAAGTCGATTAACACTACTGTATCAATGTCCCATTTTTCAGTTTTTCTAAATTTTACAGTCTTGGAATGTTCATTTTAATTGGGTATCCATAATATTTTTATTTCTTCTCTATCCTATTAAAGACTTACTTGGTTTTTACTTTTCCGAATTTCTCTCTTAAATCTCTCAAACTAAGCTTTTCAATTTCTGCTGCATGAATCACATCAAATTTTTGTTTTAATATAAATCGTTTCCTCTTCTAAGCTATTCTAGATAAAATAACTCACAAGTACAAAACTACACTTCTTTGCTCATCTGAACAAGAACTAAAAATTATAAAAGTTTTATCACTATTCATATTGTGAGATCACTGTCGTTGGCAGATGTTCCAGTCATTTCACCACCATTTCTTTTAAATTGGTTCCTATCTTGATTTCCTTACAGAGGCTGTTCGCACATTTTTAGATGACCTTGCTTTGCTGTTTAAAAAAAAAAAAAAAAAAACATTGCTTGGATTTTTTTTTTAACTACAGCTATATTTTTTAAAGATAAATTATTGCTGCTACTTGACAATTTTGCTTTCATGCAAAATGTCACTTTTAAAGAAGCAATGGATGGAAGGGCCATGTTTGTGTTCTTTCTGAAGAAAATTATTCGTATCTAGTTATCAAAAAATTTTGTGGAAACCATCATTTACCAGTACTTAAAGCTATGGTAGGTAATGTTGCCAACAACAAAGGAAAAAAACTTCAAAATTTAGCTTCCAGTGGAAAAAATTGTTTCAAGTACATATCCAAGAAGAAAACAAAATGTTTCGAATGCTGCAAAAGTAAAATTTTTAGTGTTAAAAGAAAATGCTCCAAGCTAATAGACAGTTGGAAAATCATTAAAATGGTCAGTGTCAACTGTAAGCAAAATGATTAATGCTGATTTGAATCTTAAGAAAGTAAAAAAAAAAATAATGTGCGTCATCTTTCTCCATGACATATCACCAAATGCAGAAAGTGCTGCAGAATTCTTTATAAGAAACATTTATCCGAACGAAAATGGAAAAAATGTTGTCACAGTAGACAAATCTTAGTTGTACTTAAATGACTGCAATAAAAAGAGATTTGTGTATTATCATCAAAGAGGAGAAAAACATCTTAAAACATGTTTGGTGGATGTATGCCAAATACAAGGTTGTTTCAGCGAATTTGATTGCCACATTGGCATGTTTCTCTTCTATTGTAATGTTTCAAGGAATCTAAAGAAAGTTTTTCTGAGGAATTTATGATAGTTGCTGGTTTTTCATATAACGAAAAATTAAAAATAAAGAGAGTGGAGAAAATTGTTAAGATCAGCTACACATATTATCAAAAACATGTTTTATGCCCAATTTTCAAATATGAAATACTGTTTCTTTATACATAATGTGATCAATCAGTAGAATTGCATCAAAAGCAAGCAGTGACGCGTCAAAAATCTACTGTTAATTTCCTAGAAAAAATTTAACAAGAAACTGATATTAAGGCCATACCCTTCACTCATATCCCTACTAAATCTCCTGATCTATCACCAATTTACCTTTTCGCTTTTGGACTTTTAAAAAGCCGGTTGTTCAAACATGAACCTACAACCTCCTTAGACTTTAGAAAGCTGTTCATGAACAATGGGATAAAATACCTCTTCTGATACTACAAAAGTTTTTTTTTCTGGAAATTACAGTTTATAAAGATAGTGAAGAATAAGGGTTATCTAATAGAACATTTAAAACCTTAATATTTTAGGTAAGATATTTCCGTAATTACAATGAAAATCGTCTAAAAAATGTACAGACTGCCTCTGTACAGCTTGCTAATACTGTTTTCTTCCCCCTACTGAGAAACCATATCAAGAAAAATTAGGGTTCGAATTCTATGAATGTGAAATATCTTTTTGATTCCGCCACAACTTTCTTTTTCCCAATGTATTGTTCTCCTTTTTCTTTCTGAAATTCATTTTCAAAAGAGAGGATTACCTTTTCACTTCTTATTCCTTTACCACAGAACTATAAACTTTCTTTTGAAACCTCAAATGATTGCTAAAAGAGCATTTCTGTTTTTATTTATTTCTCTACCTCTATCTTATTCTTGAAACTTTATTCTTTGTCCCTTAATAAGAGATAAATACATTAAGGTCCCCATTCAAAGGAACCGAGACTAACAGAATTATCTCTTAAATGGAGATGTTCCTTACAAGAGATACCACTGTATGTATACAGGGTTTTCCTTGCATTACACTGTATGTATAGTGTTTCAGTTATTCAGTTTTATCTTTCAGAAGAGACAGAGTACACCTAGACAATGGAAAATCACAGTGCATAGCAACATTATAAATCTTTCCTGGATGCTTGTAACTGAATTGTTTAAACACCCTGTATATATATATATATATATTTGTTATGGGTACAGCTAGCAGTTTATAATTTATAATAATTCAAATGAATCTGGATTTATTGCTGTTAGATCTGGTGGTTTTTTAATTGATAACAGAGAATAAATTTGAAAGGAAAACTTAATATGTGTTGCTGAATCACAACACACTGTCATGTGGGAGTTAAGGACTTAAAAATATTTTAATTCATTGAGTGACAAAATATTTCTTTCAAATCGTGGAGTCTGTTGATTAAATTCGAACAACAAATGTATTGTGTTTTGCCAAATACCAGCATGCTTCTTGTAAATCGCTGAGTTTTTTAACAAAAAATTCATTAAATTTGTATAAAATATAAAATAAATCAAAAATAAATTCAAAATATTTTCTTTGAGGTGCATGTGTAACCAGTCAGTTACTGTTGATAAATTTGTGTCAGCATCCACTACCAAAATACAAGATCTGTTATGAATTTTGTTTAAAAAATAAGAAAAACTTTTTACTTTTTCTTGCTTTACAGCCATTGTGTTTTCAACTAAACCTAACTACGTAATACAGAAGAAATTCTTAAAGACATCTTCATTATCTTTTTTATCGTACAATCTGGCACCATTTTTTATGTGTTTGATATCTGTTTCTCATGCAAATACAGTGAATTAATACTTTCTTAACATTTTAATGCAAGGAAATTATGCAAACTACACATACATACACTTTTAAAAATGCAGCTGAAGTCTAACAAATATGAGAATTCAAAGTTTTTTTTTCCCACTAGTGGAACCCCTGGCATCATCTAATGAGGGAAAGAACACTTAAAGCTGAATTCCTAATGGCGCATGTTCAGGTGGAGGACTATGTGTGTGCAAAATTTCTTCCTGGTTGTGGGGAACATACATACATATCTTTATTATGTGTATGTATGTGTACATATAATGAACATACATTACATAATAGTAAAAATACATACATTATTATAATAGTAAAAAAGATGCATTTTTTTATTCTTTTTCTAGGTAATGCTCTTTTTTGAGGTGGGGGAGAGGGTTAGGAGAGAGTGGGGATAGTGTCCCCTCCCTTTTTTTTAAATTTTTATTTCAGCGGGAACTTTAGACCTGTTAGAGCAATTTACTAAATTTTTGGAAAACAATTAAGCAAAAATAATGTGTTATTTCCAATCATATGGCACTTTGAAAAAAAAATGTGTTCCTTGAGCATTTCAATTTTTATGCAATTAAACTTTACATGGCGGAAGCCTATATGTCGAAAATGTATTATCAACAGCAGCTAAGAAAATTTTAATAAATAAAAATCAGAACTGGAAACTGTTTTAAGAAAAATCACTCGCTCTCCTGTTTAGGAAGATCCACTAACAGCCAAGCAATAAGTCACTGAAAGCTGAGAGTTTGACCTGAGTTTGATTCCAGATAAACAGGTTTAATTTACAATTTTAACTGTAAGATTCAGAAAGAATGAAATAGTTTTAATCATTTTATTAAAATTTATTCCTTTATTTCATGTTTCATTTTTAATCAGTGTAGCTATGAATAAACTTCTTGTTTGTAAAAGGTGTTTTTTCATTTAATATTCCTTAATAAGCTAAGCTTTCTTATACAGAACATTTTAACCTTTCAGATGGTGGTTGCGATTTTGGTTTCCGAAATACATGTGAAAGTAGTAAACATCTTTGCCTTCCAAGGTAATAGAATATTGTGAAATTTAAGTTTAAGGTAATTATGAGAGAAGATTCCTATGCATAATTTATTTTTACTAATTAAAATAGTATATAGTTATGTTCTTTAAGCATACTTTTTAATTAATTTTGAGCTGAATATATATACACTGGTTATCTTTAATTAAATAAAAATCACAAAAATAGCAATAACTCCCTCAACAATAAGCCAAACTGTGTAAAATTTGAATATGTTGCCAAGTAAGAGTAGCTGAAGAAAACTGCAATATGCAAATTAGTGGCGCTGCAGTCGGAATACATCTTCTGTGAGGAGCATAAAAGTTGAGAGCAAGCCCACATATTTCACTGTGATAGTGACATCAGAAATCTGAGATAGCCAACTCGTAACAATGACCTTCAGGCATCATTTGCCTGCAGAACTATGATGGAGAGCCATTGGCAGACTAGAGGCAGGATAAAGTCAAACAGAAGGGACCAGATGGCTAAATGTGAGTCCTTCTGTGGTTGATAGACTTTCAAGGCAATTTCAAATAACAGATTCGGCATCTAGGAGGTTCAGCCAAGGATGGCCAACTGCTACGATGAGCGCCGATGATCGATATTTGACATTATGTGCACGCAGGAATAGAACTGCTCCTCTGACTCTTCTTAGATCCTCCCTCACTGCAGCCCGGAAGTTTGGTGTCAATGTCAACTGTGCGTAGAAGGCTTCACGAAGGTGGTCTGTTTGCGAGGGGACCAGCCATTTGCATGCCGCTCACGTCATGCAATTGGAGGGACTGTTTGCAGTGGGCACGACAACATGTCCACTAGACACCTGATCAATGGAGGGCTGTTCTCTTTACGGATGAGTCCAGGTTTGGTCTAGAAAGTAATAATAGGCGTTATTTGATATGGAGAGAACCTGGAACCCATTATCATGCATCGAACATCCGTGAAAAAGATGCATATGGAAGAGGCAGTGTCTGTGTTTGGGGTGGCATCTCTTTGGGTGGACAAACAGACCTGCATGTCTTTCCAAGGGGAACCATGAATGCTCAGGTTTATAGAAATGGCATCCTTGATACTTACGTGCGCCCATATGTGGGGGCATTAGGTGATGCTTTCCTGTTACAGGACGATAATGCAAGACCACACAGGGCTTGCATCGTAGATAATTATCTTCAGCAGAAATGCGCATGAAGTGGCCAGCTCGTTTCCTGGACTTGAATCCTATCGAGCACGTTTGAGATGCTGTAGAGAGACATCTACCCGATCTCAATCCGCCCCCTCAGACCCTTGCCGCGCTTGCAACTGTTTTGCAAGAACAATGCCTCTCGCTTTGTATGGAACTGATAGACTGCATAATTGAAAGCATCACACATGGCTGTATGGGCTGTATTGCTTCTGGAGGTAATCATATTCCATACTGAAAGTACTTTTCCTATAACAAACTGACACCTTCGATTTGTTCATTTTATACATGTACTAATTTCTATGCTACCTAATTGTTTGGTAATTTCATTTTATGTTATTTGATGCCTTATTATGTGTTTTTTATTGTGGATAAGTTTCATAAAATTCTACATGTAACTTTTTCAGTAATAATGATTTTTGTGATTTTTTTTTAAATTTATGATAACCAGTGTACATGTTTTTGCTGTAGAATAAACCTACACTTGTGTATATTAAAATTCTTCTGCGTTATTTTATATATTGTATTGTATCACATTGGTATTTTAATGGTAAAATTATCAAACTGGAAGAAAATATATGCAAATGTAAAATTTTGGATGGGATCTGTGTCTAGTCACTCTGAAAATCAATTATTTTATTTAAAATTTATGTCAAAATAAGATTTATCTTTTATCTTTTTTAAGTTTTAGATATATTAAAGTGTTTTGTCACATACTAAAATGTTTATGTTATTATGTTTATGTATATTATATGAAGCTAAAATGAAATAAAAATTAAAGGAAAATAATATCTTCAGAAAATCAATACAGAATACATCATTATGTTCTGCTAAAGTTCACTTATTTACGATGTGTCTCCCTCTGTTTTCAATTTTAATGCATCATTTTATCCTTCAAGTAAATAATTATTTTACAGATGTATTGTACCTTTCTAAAGCAAAATAAATTAAACATATATGTGGAACTGCAGTTGGAAAAAAAATTGAAGCAAAATACATATTTATTATTTTATAAATCTGGCAGCATGGTAAATATAACAACAATTTATATATGGCCTTCAACTACATATCAGCAGTATTGGTATTATCTGTGTTATTTTGCAAAGTTGATGTGTTAAATTTTCATTAATTTATTTCTGTTAATTTCCAAAGATTTCAGAGTTATATATTTTTTAACCCATCTAGAGAATGAAAGAAGGCGATAAAATGAACAAAAAATGGTATCAAGCTTCATCAAAACTTTAAAAGCTTTATAAAGCATTATAAGTAAATATGGTTTTAAAAAAAATTTTCCTATACCAAGTAATGTAAATTGCAAAATTTCTGATTTTTTTTTCTTTAGACTGTCATTTGCATCTGCAATAAAACTGAACAGTTATAGTGAAATATTGTAGTAATTTATGAATTGCAATATATGTATCCCACCTTTTTGTTAGTTTTATTCAAACTTTTATATACTCTTTCATTATTTTGATATTTTCGGTCTATATCATATATTTCTATTTAGGCAATCAAAAGAGCTTTTAAAATTGGAATTCTTGTTGAGTTTGTTGACTTTTATTCAATTTTGAAACTTACAAGTTCACAACAGTACACCCTCAGGGGCTCACTTTTGTGAGTATGAGTGTGGCAATCCCGAGGTACTCTAGCCCTTCGGGGATTATCATCTTGGTGAGATGGGTGTCACAGTCCTGGAGCCCCAGCGATCTGTTCTCTTTTCCGTCTCTTTTCCTCTGAGCTGAAACTTTTTCCCTTCCCGTCTCCCTTGTGGTTTCCCTTGTCTCATCATAAGAAGCTGGTATAGTTCTTGTTTTTAGTTTTCAAGTGGCGAGAAAACTGCACACGTGTTTGCTGTACATGGAGACCCGCGTCATTGGAAAGGAGAGTCCTGGTAGTTGAGGGACAAGGTACTGTCCCCAGCATGCTGCTTTGCCTCTGGGTGGGGCGAATCTTTTTTCTATTAAACATAGCATCAAATATTAAACATGGCATCAAATATTTGTATAATTGTGCATCCTGATACTAGTTCAGTCCAACAAAATACCCAACTGTCTGAAAAGACTACTGTGAAAATCGATACGCACTGTAAATACCAATAATCCAAAAAATTGACTGCATTTTTTAGCTGTCTCTCGCCCTGCTGGTGAACTGCATAAAATGTCTCCTTTCTAAATAAATAAATACATTCATGCTTGTGTTGGTGAGCCTAGAAATATAAAAATGCCACTTTATATCTAGAAGTATAAAGTGTCTTTGTTTTGGAGACTTGCTTATCGATACAACCTCAGACACCCAATCTGCTTCATTACTTCAAGTAAAGGATATATCTATTGAGCAAACCACTGTCACTGTAATGGCACATAAGACACTGAATTTTTGTCAAGCTGTAATCTAGGAAGTCAACTTTCTGTTTGTTTCAGAAGAAGAGTTTGCCTCCGAGCTTGCTGATAAAAATGTTTGCAGTGCTAGGTGGATTAAGATGGGAAATGAAGATCAGTTGAATCAAATTGAAAATAAAAAGGAGTTAAAAAGTTTAGCGAAAAAGCATCAGCTGATACGAAAACAGCTGAACAATTTGCCGATGAATTCCTCAAACTGAGTAAAACATTATCTCCAGTCCAAAATTATAACATTGACAAACTTTATCTTTTCTAGCTATATGTGTGCCAAAATACCTTGGTGATCAGCAAAGACCTCAACACATGTCAAAGCAAGACTGGTGATTTTAGTTTATGTGAATATTGCAGGAATGTACTAATGTTAACTTTTGTAATTAAAAAAAAAGTTCATGACCTCAAGCAGTTCAAAGAGCAAAGATATTTCCCAAGTAAGAGAAGATTCAAGTAAGAGAGCACTGATGACACAAACATTAATAAATGTTTGAAAATCATTGCATATCTGAGGCTTGGCAACAATTGAAATTGTTTGGTTTATTGAATAAAAAAACTATTCAGATTATAGACAACTCTTCAGCTCATATTACTTTTATAATAAAAGATAATATCTTCTTACTGTTTTCTCAAATTTTTGCATCCATCATTCAATCAATGGTTATCAGAGTGTTCTGCATAGTGAAATGCAGATATAAAGTAACATTTCTTAAATCTGTGCTATATTTTCTGAACTATTTTATGATAAAAATCTGTGTGGAGCACTGCAAGGTCATTGAAGGACAGAGACATCCTTGGTATAATTTATGAAAACCTATCATATTTCATGGTGATGGGGATAGCTACAAATTTGAAAGTTTTCTGATACTAAAAGCAGAAGGCAGAATTTTTCAGTTAGTTTGTGAAGAAGAAATATTAAATGAAAGCAGATATAACAGAAGTTTCCATTGCAATGGCAGTGCCCTAATCATCAGTCAACTAATGGACACTGAAATCTGTAGTAATATTTTAAGTCTAGAAAATGCTGCTGCCAACTGTGAAGAAAATTTTAAACTTTAAATTCTTGACGTGGAAATTACAAGACTTAATCAGTAGGACTTTGAACTGAACAATAAATTATGTCAAGAAAAGAAAGGAAATAGCTTAAACCAAAGGTTCCCAAACTCTTCCAGATCGCGGCGCCTTGTTTCAATTAAAATTTTTCTTTGGTGCCCTACCACAAGTATGACTAATTGCATGTAAGAGTTAAAAAATAAATAAATAAAACTCATGTATCTTCATTATCTAACTTTTTTTTTACTTTATTAACACTGAATTAATAATCAGTGTGATAGATGAGCTTACAAATCACTGCACATTTTCTCGAATTGTAGAGAGAAACTGGACACATCCACTCTCATTTCTTTTTCCATGTTAATTTTTGCTTAATACTTACTTTTTATTACAGCGACTGCCAAAAACTAAGCTTCATACTAATACAATGTCAAAAATCGAATTAAAATCCACTGAACTTTATCACTTAGAAGGGGATATTCATCTTTTATTAAAATCCAAAATTTTGTCAGTTCCATCCTGTCAAATTTTGCTTTCGAACTGTTGTTACATGATAATTCAATAAGATTGTCTTCCACAAAAGTAAATTCAGAGGGAGGACTTGCGTTTAAATGGATCTTAAATCCATCCAGACCTATAAAAATTTTCATTTTGAAAGTATTTCTCAAACTAGGTATTTAGCTGTGAACGAAAAAAGCCCTTCAAACATGGTTTTTATATCTTGAGAAATATTAAGTTCATTTGACATCAAGATTTGCAGCAATATTAAAAAATAATCTTTGTCTGCATTTTCATTCAATTTTTTTCTCCGTGAGATATTTTTTTCTTACTTTTTTTAAATAAAAGCTGATATTTTTTTCCCCCCCGTTGACTTCAAAAGACGCATATTTTTCCCTGCAGAGAGAGATTAAGAGAATTCAGTTTTTCAGAAATGTCACATAAATATTCCAGTTTTATTAAAGTATCAGCATCAGCAAAATCTTCTGCATCTTTATATCCTGCTTTTTAAGGAAACTAAAAAATTCTTGCCTCAATCCAAAAGTACATGATAAAATATTACCACGGGAGCCATCATTGCACTGCTATAATACAACAGAGATGAGTGTTCTGCTCCCATACTCTCACACAAGTTTTTAAAAAAACCTTGCTTTCAATGGCTAAGATTTTATAAAATTTACGACAATCACCACACATTCTACCACTTGATGCAATGCAGGACTTAGACATTTTGATGCAAGCCCATCTCTGTGAATAGTGAAACGGATCCACAATGCATTTGGTGATTTGCTTTGAATAAGTGCCTAAAATCCTTCATAGCAGCGATACATGGAGCGAGCTTCATGAGTATCGACACCAATACACTTAGGCTGATTCAGATTATCTTCAGATATGAATGTTAAGAAAATCTCGATCAGGTTCTCAGCTCTTATAGTAATATTTTTACAAAACAGAAGGTCTTCTTTAATATTATTACTATCTATAGACCTTACATAGGTTATCAAATGAGCATCCATATTAATTAATGTAAAATAATGTGCCAAACAAATATTTATTTAGAAGTCAGGCAACAAATGTCCATGTTATTATCCATAGCATCCACATTATTATCCATAGCCTCATCTAGCTCTAATTTAAATTCCACTCCTTTAATTTTTTCAACTAATTGATTGTCGATATCCTCTGCCATATGTTGTATTCTCTGAGTAACTATGTTATTGACAAAGTCACTTTTAAAAACATCTTTCCAGTAGACTCATCAACAATGATGTTCACCATATCAAAAGCAGCCGATAGAGTAAGATCTTCTGTGATGGTATGAGGCTTCTTACTTTTCAGGATTTTGAGAGCCACCTTGCAAGATGCTAGCAAAGTATTGTTAGGTATTGATGCATTCATGGAGGTTTTTTTTTTTTTTTTTTTTTTTTTTTGTTGTTATTGTTTCAGCTGTTTTAACTTCCTGGCAAAAATCTCTGAGGTTTGCCAACCATGCTGTGGTGATTAGCTTTTAAATAGTATTTCAATTATCTTGGAAGCATATACTCTGCTCCCAAAACCTTCATACACAGTACTCATTGCTCTCTATCTTCAATATTCATATCTGTTGATGTATAACGAAACTCTAAATAAGTGTCATCATATTTACGATATTTTTGTTTCTTCATAGTCAAGCCACTGGTGGAAGACATACTTTCTTATCTGCACTCTTATGTTTATTACTGTTCCAAAAATATGCATACTTTGACATTTCTATATTAATGGTCAACCTAAGTTGAGAACACTAGATGTGGTAGAAAGTGTGTGTGTCTGCCATAGAATATAGTTCTACCACTTTAGATGTCATATTATAGAAATTATGCTATGAAATATAAATATTGTTGAGCAAAGAGAACGGAGTGAAAAATAGATAGATTACATTGCATCAAGCTTTTTATTTAAAAATTTCTAATATCATGTCAGTGATTTGATGACCAATAGAAAAACATACCCTTTTTTCGCATTATTGACGAAACTGTAAATTCCACCAACCCTAGCCTCACCCCGTTCTCGACGAGAAAAGTAATTGAAGCATTCATGCATGCATTGACTAGGAAGAGAAGAAAGAACTGCAATGGCATCTGCTTCATCTTCAACATAGGTATATAATTTCAAAACCTTAGAAGACTGGAAAACCACTATTCAGTTCCACCAAGATTATCGTTATGAATCCTTTTGTCAAATTATGAGAGGATTTTCCTAATAAATCCAGTAAGGAAATTGTTACTTTTGCTGCTGATTTGACTGCTGTTTCTATGACAAGCATAAATTGCTTGAAATGAAACCAAAAGCAAATGGTGGATTTTCGACTCCGGCAAATCACCTCTGAAAGTCGGTACCTGCAAACCCAAATCAAATGAACTAACTTTAGCAACAATACGCTGAAAATTTCACCATTTCCCTTTACAGAACATGTGAAATGAAAATGTCGTTTTAGCCTTGTACACATTCTTAGGTTAGATGTTGTGAGATATATCGTAATCGTGTTGTGCAATCGAGGAGTGTTGTTGCTGGTTTGCATTCGCAAGAATATTCTGCAGTGGCAACTTGTGGCAAAATTAGGCAAAATGTCTAGATATTTGTAGCTTATCAATTTTTTCTATGTGGCTAAATGTCTTTATTCAAATAATTATGAAGCTTTTACAATATCTCCTGGTGCAACTATGAAGAATTTGGGAGCACGATTTGGCAACCACTGGCCGAAACAGCTAAACTGAAAGAAATATTTGTACTTTTCTATTATCCGAACGGGATGCAGAAATGCACATATGTGTGTGTGTATATACATGTAAGAAATAGTTTAAACAGCTAAAGTGAAAGAAAGTTTGGTATTTTTCTGTTATTCGGACCAGATGCAGAAGTATACGTGTGTATGTATGTATATGAGTGTATACATATATGCGCACATATGTACATACACATCTGAATCCATTCCCGGTAACAGAAAAGTACCAAAAAATTTATAACACACACACAGAAAAAGTAAAAATTGAGTTTTTTATTGCACATTTTTATTCCCTTAAGGCCATAAATACTTTATTATTTCAAAAACGATTTCATATTTTTAATTTTATAATTTCTACATGCCATCTTCCTAGACTTAAACTGATGATCTAAAATCCAGAATTGCCAAATAATTGTTTAATTATTTCTGCTTATAATATACTGAGTAACTTTTGGTCAGTTTCTGTGCTCGTTGGTGGTTAAGTACACTCATGTCCATAAATTTTAAAAAATTAGCGATTTTTTCTCCCTGGAGCAAATTACAAAAAAAAAACCTATTTACAAAAAACCAATATTACATGGTTGATATGATTGTTAATAAATTGTATGTCTCCCAGACGATGCAATACAGTCCGTACAACGCCTAGGCATGCTGAGTATCAAATTATCGATCCGATCTTGGGGGATATTACACCACTCAAAAAGCAATGCTCTCCGAAGTTCCGGTAGACATGTAGGAGGAGATTGACGGGCTGCAACTCATCGGCCAAGCATGTCTCACATGTGCTCTACTGGATTCAAGTCCGGTGAGAATGCTGGTCTGTCCATACGGGTGATATCCTCCGATTGAAGGCATTCACTTAAGATGTTTGCACAGTGAGGATGGGCGTTGTCATCCATAAACACAAATTGCGCCCCGAAACAAACGTACATGTTGTTCCAGAATGACGTCCCGATAAATTTGGCTTGTTATGGTTCCAATTTGAACATGCAAGTCAATTCCTAAACCCACAATAATTCCACCCCAAACGAGCACTCCTGCGCCACCGTAACGGTGTTGTTCAATGATGTTTTCTTGGTGGTAACGGGTACCTGGAGCTCTCCATATGAAAGTCCGGCGAAAATCAGACTGCAAGCTAAACCTGGACTCGTCGGAAAACATCACACAAGCCCACTGTTGCGGAGTCCACAATGCATGCTCTCTACTCCAGGCTAACTGCAGGCGACAGTGAGTTGCAGTAAGTGGAACGCATCTGACAGGTCTATGAGCATATAGACCAATCTGCCCTAAGTGTCTGTACACGGTCTGCCTTGAAATTGTTGTACCAGTGGCTGAAGAGAGCTGACGAGACAGGTCTGAGGCTGTGCTCTGCCTGTTTCTTTTGGCAGTAACTGCCAAATACCGGTCCTCATTCGGCGTTGTAACTCTGGGGCAACCTGTGCTGTAACGTCTACTCACATTACCATCATCTTGGAATCGTAGCCAAACCCTGGAGATGACACTCTGGGCAATTCCAAGTTCGTCTGATACTTCCAGTTGCGTACGCCCACATTCCAGACGGCCGATGATTCTACCACGTAAAAAATCATCGAGATGCTTCCTTTGTGTCATAACTATTCGGTTATTGCACTGAAATGCTTATAAAGCGCCTGCGAACAATTTTACTTCTTTGCCTGTATTCTTTATATATCACTCTCTTATGTTCTCGTCATTGTGACGTACCATCGGTGTCATCTGGTTTCTTCCTGAAATTTGCATATGATTCTTGAAGATGTGTCTAGTGATTTTACAGGTGATATATTTATTTCAGAGTTCGATTTCCGCGTGACTCCGAATTATCCTTAATTTATGGACATGAGTGTATATAGTGGATTATTTGAAATACTTATAGTATATAAATTGTAAAATTATTTTATTTACTTAATAACACTGTTTGTTCATATATATATTCCTCTATTGTATTTCCCTCATTCCATATGTTCCTTTTAAGAGCTCTTATTTTTTAGCTCTAATTTAACAAGCTGTGATGTGTTGTACTATACTGTTGGTGCATGTAAGAGTGTGGTGCCTTATCATCCCTGTGGCGTTTATAAGCCAGATACTTCAGTGAGTATATCTGAGTAACATTCATAATTTAAGCTGTTTACTCAGTAAATTTGGTTAGCCTCTTATTTCTGTTACTGCAGAAAATTTTACCTCTCAAATGTTTTTATATGTAGTTTAGTCTAAGTATCTCATGTTTTACAAAATGCTTTTCATATGAAAAAATTAGAAATGATTATTGCAACCCAAGAGAAATGAATGTGGGTAATTTTTCTTATATATCTACTTATTTTAATAACATGTTTTCAAAAGCTCTGTGAAATTCGTTTTGTAAATTTATGATATAGTTGATTTGTTATTTTAAAGGATCAGATGGGTTTTCTATACCAGTCTGTACTATTGTCATATAATGTATTTTACAAAGTACAGTGATATTTGAATCTAATGATAGATAGCATATGTTGTAGAGGAAGAAAGTAGTTTCTGAAATTTCAGTAACAAAGCATGTAAAATATTTAGGCAAAAGCTGTTAACAAGAATGAATTAAAAAAAAATGGCAGTTCTATAATATTTGTGTATTTTCCTCATTTTTATACTAATTTTATTGTCAAAAAATCGAGAGGGAAAAGTCATGCAAAAAATTTAATTTCCAAAGAACAAGTAAGAACACTGAAAAGTAGTCATGGGTAAACTGCAGATAACTATTACAAAAATATTTCTCTAAAAGACACCTACAGTTTGATAAGAATATATAGTAATATTAGCATTATATTATCTAATACGGTATCTTCATTTCTACTTCCTCGTACCTTGAATCGTACCCATTCTTAGTGTCATCTCTGCGATTTCTCAGCCTTTGAACTGTCCATAAATAATTAGAGAAGATGAGCAGCAAACTCAGTGAAATTATAGACCAATGTCAGTTTGTGTTTTCTTCATTTTTAGGGTCGGGTCATGGATTAGGCTGGCATAAAGTTCAGCAGTTAAAAGGGAAGGTTTCAGCATGACCTTCACTTGTAGTGTGGGAGGGTTTGTCTTTGATAGTAAGGCGAAAACAATCATGCACGGACAAGTCCATTTTTTAAATTAGGAGAGCTAGTTGTCTGAAGACTTTCAGGAAGAGGAATATTAAGAGAATATATATATATTTTAATTTTCAAATTCTGGCACTAAAAAGCTATAGGGAGAAATACACAAGGAAATATAGTTTGTAAATAAAATAAATTTTATGAAGTTTTAAATAATTAAGTAAGGCTGAAGATCAGAAATAGGATGTAGAGACATTTAATTTCCCATCCCCCTTTTTATGTGACTCAATTCTCAATGACTGTGTCTACATTGATCATTAATTTCATTTATGTATTTTTTAAATAATTTAATTTATAAATGTATATCTATATAAACTTTTAGAATCATTGCATAAAATTTAGCTCCTTATATTTATCAGGAGCTATTACTTTTCATGATAAATTTATTTGTTCTTTAGAAAAAATGTACACAAGGAAATATAGTTTGTAAATAAAATAAATTTTATGAAGTTTTAAATGATTAAGTAGGGCTGAAGTTCAGAAATAGGATGTGTAGAGACATTTAGTTTCCCATCCCCCTTTTTATGTGACTCAATTCTCAATGACTGTATCTACATTGATCATTAATTTCATTTATGTATTTTTTAAATTTATATATATATATTTATTTAACTTTTAGAATCATTGCATAAAATTTAGCTCCTTATATTTATGAGGAGCTATTACTTTTCATGATAAATTTATTTGTTCTTTAGAAAAAATGTATTGATAACGAAGGAACACTTTATGAAGTTGATTTCAAAGCTAGTGGGGAAGAACAGCGATGCATGTTGATGCAGGAGGGAAAAGAAGAAGTAAGATTGCAATCATTATGCCTATTTTTAAAATGTATAGAACAGTTTTTGTAAATACAAGGTTTAACTTTTCGTATAGTCCTTACAGAAAAGGAAAAGTGAGTTAATAAAATGTTTATTATGCACTAGTAAGTTAACTACAAAACATTCTGATTTTTGCAAGGAGCATTTGTGGAGATATTTGTAATTAATGTTTGCTGAGAGTCAATTAAAATATTAATATTGAGTGTTGTTTCACTTACTGCAAAACTTATAATATCCAAAATTATTTAATTTTTATTTTGTAACTGCTCATTAAATTTTAGAAATGTTTAAAGTTAGTTGAAAATGTGTATAGGGAAATGATTTAAGATGACTTATGCATTACAGATGTTCATATTCTTAACTTGAAACTAAAAATTTTATTTATAGATTCTAAAAATGTTGCTCTAAGTAATTTTTTTTTATATATACGTATCTATGTGTGTGTGTGTGTGTGTGATAAAAATTTTTGTTAATTCTTTTTGAAACTTTTGAAGAGTTTGTGTGTATTTAGAACAGCAAACTTAAACTGGCTGTCCATAGGCTGTATGCACCCCTTCCCAAAGTAGTTTTATGCAGTTCATGAAGACGTCACATTTGCATATTTGCAGCAAATACAGTGTTGCAAAGATTTTAATATTTTAATTATTTGAGGTCCAAATTTGCATCATTTCTGTTTCCATTAAAAATGAATGTAAATTAACACTCCAGGAAAATTTATAAATGCAGATAATTAATTTAAAGTGGAATCTTATTCAGAGATTTAAAGATACAGATTTTATCACCTTTTATGTGTACATGTCAAAAAATAAATAAGTGTAACTACAAATTTTTGCAATAAGAATAATCAGATTGTTTAGGAATACATTAATATGTGAGTAGCCTTTCCCATGGTTGAAATTTAATAAAAAACCAATTGATCAATGAGCATCTGCAATCCACAATGAAGATAATTTCTAATAATTACTCTTGAAGGCTGCAAATTTTATCAGAATCAGTCCATCAAATATCAGACTGCAGTAAGAGATGAAAAAGTTTATAATTATTTACATACAAATATATATATTTTATTTTTATGCCTTGAAAAAATAAGTTAGTAATAAAAAGAGACTAGGTTGTTACTATTCTCGACTTTTGTCCCACTGGCTAAGGAAGTTTTCAGAGTCTTAGTTTAAACAAGTTATTTAATGCTTAATTAAACATGTTTGTTTTATTTGAAAGAAATGACACTCTAAGAATTTAATATTTAGATGTGAATATATATAAATTACAAAGTGTAACCAATAAAAATGTCCTGCCGGTATGAAACTTTAGATTTCAGATAGAAAATAAATATAAATTCGAATTTTTTTACTTTGTGATATTATTATTATTGCTTATATATGTTTGATAAATATCTAGTGTAAGTGAAATTTAAAATTTATTTAAGACATTTTTTATTTCATTAATAATTTTTTTCATTTTGGGTAAAAAAAAAACTTCCAGTTTTTAGATTGTGCATTAATCCCATATACAATCTGAATTTGAGACTGCTATTTAGAATATATTTTGAGAATTCAAATATTCATTCAAAGCTTAATCTTTCTGAATTAAGTTTCCCCATCATGTTTTAACTCAGCTCATGCATAATAGAGAGAACATCAATGAGAAAAATATTTATTCGCCATCTCTGTTACAATAGTACTCAATTTTTCATCAAGTAGTTCATTCCCCAAAAAGCCACAATTTGCTACACATTTTACTTTAAAATATGCTGTACTATTTGAAATGTATCATAGTTCATGTAATTTAGTATGCTGAAAATGTCTTCTAACAACATTCAGATACACTTAGATGCAGTCTTGTGTTTAATTGCAACATTCTACTGCACTTGCTTTGAAATGTAGTAGACACATTATTCTAGAAATACTTTTCTTTGGTACCAGTTTGAATTGCAGGTTCCTGGTTGCAATGTTTTCCAGTGATAGCAAAAAAGTTGTATTTAGCATTATGTTTATTGTACATCAGATAAGTCAATCAGTCAGAACAAAGAAATGATGACAGAACCTCACCACATAATCTACTATCTATTATCTTTGAAAGCAAAGATTCTTCAAAAAATTATGTTTCATGAAGTATTGAGGGAAACTGTTTTCTGTGTGATAAACAGTTAATGCATAAACCTTATTTTTGTGCACATAGCATTGTGAAGAACTTATTTTATTGTAACAAATTCTTTTTAATTTCTGAAACTTTCCTTTCCCTTCTGATTTCAGTTTCCTGCCAGAATCTAACTTTTATTGACTTAGTATGCAAATGTAAGTGAGTTTGGAATCAGTATTTAAGCAGCAGGTTTAAGAGTTTGACAGGATAGTTAGTTCTAAATTTATGCTGTGTGTTTCAAGTAGCTTTGTACGTAGTTGGTGCTTAGCCTCTCTCTTTAGATTATATGGATATTCTAGGTTCAGCTTTGCTGTGTGCAGCCGATTTAGTTAACGATGGAGCTAATCATGTAGTCAAGATTACTTTATTGTGATTGTACATCTTATTTTTCTGTTAAGTTACTCAGCCACAAGTGGTGGTAGATTGTGAGCACTGGGTGTAATTTAGTATGCTGCATTTGCATACTTCCCAGGATGCAGTGCATTTTCTCTTAAGTTCAAACAAAAAGGTTATTTAAACCTTCTTCTGCAGTCATCTGTTCTTCCAAGACCTAGTAAGAATTCGCTGCTTAGTCTTTTCAGCTAAGGTCTACAGTGTATAATTCCAGAACATACTAGAAGACTCTACAGCATTTCAAATATCCTCATTTAAAATATCAGAAACAGTGAATTCAAAAAATAAATAATTTAGGCTTATTCCTAAAGAGAAATTTGATCATTATGACATTCCTGAAGAGAAATTTGATCATTATGATATTCCTGAAGAGAAATTTGATCATTATGATATTCCTGAAGAGAAATTTGCTCATTATGAAAGGTCTGCACAAAGCTGATAGAATAATATTTAACTTGGGCTTTTCTCTTCCCAGACTTCTTCCAGAAATTTATATTGTTGCGTTATACGGGTTCGTGGATTTGAGAGTATCCGATGAAAACACGATGCAGAACAATAAAAAGCACAATTTATTTACAAGAATCACTATTTACAGCACAGTTCCAAAATTACCTTTAAAAGCGTCGAAAATCTACAATAAATACTCTGAAACAATCAGCAACACAGCTTCAGGCTGTAACTGTAAAGGTAGCTTCACGGCAACACTAAACTTATAATAAACACCGTGGAACAATCACCAATACACTGTCAAGCTATACTGTAAAGGTAGCTTCACGGCAAAGCACTATCTTGATCGCTTTCCGTTCACAAAACTCTCGCGTAGCTTAGCACTCACAGTAATCAGCTATTCTGACAATGCCGGCTCTCAGAAACGCAGGGGTTTATATAGCTTTTCCTTAGGTTCCACACGTTTCGAGAAATATCTCGACAGGAAGTTATCCTAGAAGCTTCCCGATTGGACCATGGGATATCGCCAATTTGGTCACCAAATGGGCGTTAAAGTCGCCTATCTGGGAACCCTCCCATACACTATTTTATGGCAACTCTAGTGCTATGCCGGAAAGCTTACATACAGGCGCAACCACCGAGAAATTCATATGTATCTTACCTTTGTACATATTCATACCTATGTTACGTAACATGCCTGAGATGCACTAATTCTGAAAGAATTATTTACAGCCAGCCTGAATAAAGATTCAATGAAATAAATATAAATTGCCACCTTATTGTAAATTTTGAAAGGTTCAAGTTGTCACTTGAAAGTAAAGCACAGTGTTTCTACACAGTCCAGTCACATTAATGTGACCATCTGTCAAAAGCCAGAATAACCACCTTTCGCAGAGCGGACTGCTGCGAGACGTGCAGGAAGAGAGTCACATAGTTCCCTGAAGGTGTTCTCTGGGATGGTGAGCCATGCCGACTCTAATGCCGTGGCCAGCTGCGCTAGATTACGCGGTTGAGGATCCATGGCGCGAACAACTCGATCGAGATGGTCCCACAGATGCTCGATTGGGTTTAAGTCAGGTGAGTTTGCTGGCCAGGGGAGGACGGTAAACTCATCCTGGTGCTCTTCGAACCACGCACGTACACTGGCAGCTGTATGGCACCTCGCATTGTCCTGCTGGAAGATGCCATCATCCTGAGGAAAAACAATGCGCATGTAGGGGTGAACATGGTCCGCAAGGACAGATGCGTACTTGTATTGATCCATTGTGCCTTCCACAATGATCAGTGAACCTAGAGAATGCCAGGAAAACATTCCCCAGACCATAATGCTCCCGCCTCCAGCTTGGACCGTTCCGGCAATGGTTGCAGGGTGGTTCCTTTCAGAGGTTTCACGCCTTATACGCCAACGTCCATCTGTCCGATGGAGCATAAAACGCGATTCATCCGAAAACGCAACCTGTCGCCACTCAGTGGACGTCCAGCTGCTGTACTGGCGTGCAAATTCTAGCCTTCGCCGTCGATGAACAGCAGTCAGCATAGGTGCACGAACCAGGCGTCTGCTTCGGAGGCCCAGACGCAGCAATGTTCGCTGAATAGTACTTTGGGAGACACTTTTGGTAGCCCCTTGGTTCATTTTGGTGGTCAGTTGCTCAACGGTAGCCCGTCTATCTGCCCGAACGCATCTCCGCAACCGTCGTTCGCCTCTGTCATCTATGGCCCGTGGTGCACCACATTTGCCACGTCGCTGATTTTGGACAGTCCCATTTTGCCATGCACGGTACACTTTTACCACGGCGGCACGCGAACAGTTCACAAACTCAGCCGTTTCGGAAATGCTTCCACCCTTGGCCCGAAAGCCAATGATCATGCCCTTTTGGAAGTCGAATAAATCGCTTCGTTTCTGCATTACGCCAACGATTGAAATGTTTTCCGAAGCCCTCACACACCCTTTATATACGCTCAACTGCACTGTGCTGCCACCTGCCTTCTGTGATTGGTTATTTAACTCTGACATGGAAAGTACATGGTGGTCACATTAATGTGACTGGACTGTGTATATAAGGAATTTAAAGAATTTTGATGGCACTGTCTTATGAAATACTGTATTAAGAAAGGTTAATAAGATAATTCTACAGAGGACTGTATATAAATTATGCATATATATGAGACAACATATTCTGAACTAATTTTTTTTTATTAAATTAAACATATTTATTATGTCGATTGTATAATTTATTTATGGCATCCATTCTGTAAAATGATGATACAGTAGAAGTCCAGAAATCCACAATGCTTGGGACCAAAGGTTATGCGGATTTTAGGATTTTGCAAATTTCAGGACGGAAAAGCTAAATCGTAATATTCGGACTAAAAATGAAAAATAAATAAAAAAAGGCATATTAGATACATTTAATTAAATAATTATATACAATAACATACATCATTACGTTAATTTATTGTATGCGTTAAATTATATATATATATACATATATATATATATATTCATTTATATTAGTGATAACAGGAATATTTTAAAGCATTAAAGACATGTAAAAATAAGGGATATTAATAAAGCATTGAATATTT
>KK116153.1:82628-122083 GCA_000611955.2 Stegodyphus mimosarum
GGGATAGTAAAAAGCATTGAATATTTCAAACATTTTTTTGATAGAGGTTTGTTTTAAAACTTTAGGGTGCTCCAGAGTAAGTTTTTTTTTTTTGTAACTTCTATAGGGTCATAATCTCTTACTCTGTGGCACAGCTCTGTATTCTAAATATTTTAGGTATATTTTACCATATTCCAAACCCTTATTAAAAGACCTTTTCTCACTCCTATCAAATTCACTATCTGTGTCGGTATGATTTCATCATCCGTTATCTGATATGCCAGTGTTGCCTCATCTGAACACATCATCCATATTAAAAACCTCTTCTGGGCTAAGTGTTTTTTCTGCCACTAACACAGAATCATTATTATTTGGTAATTATGATGTCATTATATATAATTTAAAGTCGTCAAAATCAGGTCGGCGGATTTTTTGTATTTGACTGTACCATGAAATCAGTAAGTAAGAAAATACTGTGTCTTGGGAAAACACAATATAGTTGTTAAAGAGTTAGTACTTATAATCCTTTTTTGTAATTTGTATACGGGCTTTCTCTATTTGTTTGACTGAATGAAAAACTAAAAGTATTGATGAAAAATATAAACTGTTGAAACACAATTTTTTTTTTTGTAGCATATGTGTTTTTGTTGTATATCTTTTTAATATGTAAATAGAATCATATATCCTTTCTAAATACACACAAAAACAAATAACACACACACAAACTATATATATATATATATATTGATTTAGAAATTTTAGACTTCAAAGATTTAAAAATTTTGATAAAAGAAGAGATTTTTAATTTTCGTACCATTAAATTTATCAACTGGAACTCCAACATGTCCAAAAAAGTCATCTTTAATACCATTCAAAACCAAATTCTTAGAATTAAAAAAGTTTGTAAAAATAAAGAATATTTTAATCTACTATTAATTACGTACTTCAAGTAATTACTGGCAAATTCTTTTTCTATCCTGTTACTAAAAAAAGGAGCCATTTCGTATTTTATAGGTGCAATATAGCTCGATTGCATGAAAAAAATTTCAACTTTTTTAACCACTTTTTCTATTTTCTGAAACGTTTTTGCCAGTACTCTTCAGTTTTTATCACTTAGATGCATCGTCATCTTGGTTAACTTTCTTCAGCACTTTAGAGCGAGAAACGATGCCATTTTGGTCATCAAGCTGCCTTCTTTTGGCTCATTTTCCCCCACCTCTTGCCCCTTTCTTTATATCTCCAATGGAAACCCTCCCATTCAATGCAGGAATTTGTTTTGCCTAACTGTATATGATTGTAACTAATTCATTTACCTTAATAATTTTTTTTCGAGTATGTATGTTTATGTTATAATTTTCCTGTCTTAAGGGTTGCAAATACAAGTCAGGAAAAGATCTGAGCATTTGAGAGTCACTGAAAGATATTCTAAATTAAAAATGTATTTTGAAATTTATGGTCTTGTATCTCAAATATCTCAGAGGAACGAAACTTGTATTTGGAACTCATTGATCAACTTGGTTTTGGGCTTCAAAACTATTTTCCCTTGATAAGTTCTGTTTTGAAGCGTTGAACTGTAGAGATCAATATTTATTTATTTTTTTTATTATTATTTTCTTTGCAATGCTTTCAATATTGTAAAATTTTTACTTGTACTTTAAGTGCAACTTTCTTCGAGATACATAATAGTTAGGACCTTCATAGGAAAGAAACTGTAAACATGCATTTAAACTCCACTTTTACCTTTTTCTTAAAAAATTTTCGTTTTTTGCAAACCTGCAGCAATTGTGCATTTCATCTTTTACTTTCTAAACTTTGTTCTTGTAATCTTTTAAGAAAATGTCTTCTGTCTTTTGAGTTTTATATATATATAATGAAAGTAATTAAAAGTAAATTAATAAGCCCAAGACTTGTGCTAAAGCGGCAAAGTAATAAAGCCATAATTCACTATAAATTATAAAAAGAAAACTCTTGATGTTTTTAAATTGAATTTCCATTGCAAGGAGATGTAATATGGAGAGTTTTCTCTTTATAATATATACAGTCGATTCCAGTTAATTGGGACACCGCTTATTTGGGACTAATCTCAAAGAACAGATACCAAACTAAGAAGCCAATAGAAAATTTATATGTTTAATTGGGACAACATTCTACTTAATTGGGACAGTAAATTTAAGATCACAGTACGTATTATGAGTTTGTTATGGAGCGTTGTCTTACAGCTTATTGCGCATGCGTTGCCTTACAGCTGATTGTGTATGCGTTGCATCATAGGCGAGCGCAAAGGCGTTCTTATTGAGTTACCATTACACCTCGTATGTGACGACTGTTTCGATTGTTGCATATACTTATTCGCTCACAAAACACATCGCACGTGAACAGTGCATAAACTTATTGTTCAAAAATTTAACCCTTGCCAAAATGCCAAGAAATGATTTGACACTTTCTAGCAAAATTGTATTGCTGGATAAAATAAAAAGCCAGCCACCTAATACAAGTTATCGCCAGCTTGCTGAGATAACTGGAGTACCAAAATCTACCATATCGCGTGTCTTACGACAAGAAAGTCAACTGCGTGAGGAATTGGTTTTACAAGAAGGACAAGCAGAAACATCCAAAAGGAAACGTGAGGAGAAGGATCCAGACGTCGAAGAAGCACTAGATCAATGGTTTTCTATTGTTAGTGGCAGAGGCGTAAATATCAACAGCCCAATATTGAAGATGCTTCAAAAACAAAAAAACAGACTACACTTGACTCATTTTTGTAATTTTAATTTAGAATTTTAGATTCATATTAATTTTAGATAAATATTAATACATAATTTTCCCATTTGTAATTTACATTTATTAAAATTATTGAAAAAATATGTATTGTTTAATTTATTACCGGTTATTGGCCTTAGTTTCCAAAACCAAATAAATTTATTTAAAAAACTGTGAAATTCGCTTAATTGGGACAAAATGCCTGGTCCCGATGTGTCCCAATTAAGTGGAATCGACTGTATATATATATATATATAAGGATTCTCAACCTTTATCTTGTATCCTTTCTAAGGTTGCTTTTCCTCGTCAGCCTCCCTTAAATTTTTCTGTATAACATACAACATTCAATTTAATCGTAATACAGATAATTACTCATAAGTAACTTAAGGGTAACAATTGAACTAGGTATATAAGTAGAAGTTTTGAAAAAAAAAAATTATTAGACTTCTGTTTTATTATTTCTTTAATTTTAGAAATATAAAAAAGTTTCCAAAACTGAATCACAAATTCTAATAGCTCAAAAATTCGATTTTAATTAATGTGAGTGGCTGTGCTTTATATATTCATGAAGGTTTTTTTAATAATTAGAGTAAAATTAATTCTTAAACCACCTCGTTCTCAAATATTAAACCTGTTTCTTGTTTGCTGTAGTGAATTATTGACTTGACTAAATTCTGCTTCCAAAAGGCAAGAAGAGGAAAAGTCAATAGTGTTGATTCAGTAACAACTTTTATTTGGGGATATTTCTCAAGAATGACTTTTAAATTCCAAAACTTAATGTACGCATGTGTTTTGAATAAGGCTGATGCTTAAGCATCCTCCTTCAATGCAATCAACTTTTATTACAACATAAGACAAAATCAAATATATTGCAGTTCAATGAGTCATACTGGAATATTCATATTTTCAGTGTCTTGGAAGCAAACATTAAAATCTATTTTTTAAATTTTTCAAGTAGCTTGAAAATAACAATATATCTCCTGAAAACATTTTGCACTCTTCATAGTTTCCCTCCCCTCCCCCTGTATTGCAGTTTTTGCATAGAAAATTTGTAGATTTTAAAAACTTATACATTTTTAAAGCATACTAAATATATTTTTTTTAATATATTTGGCCCCTTATATTTATTTTATAGGATTTTTTTTTCCTTACTACTTTCTTACTTTACTTTTTGTAACTTTATATAAATAAACAATTAATTATCAGGTTTACAATGTTAATAATTTTTATAAGCATTGAGATTTTCATTATGTTGATCAATTGGCCATGCATATTCGGCTTTTAACCCCTATTCAACACCCTTGATCATCATAGACGCCCCAGAAAATCGATACTGACCCCTTTGGGAATCCCTATAATGGATTGTGCATTCAACATAAAAGTTCAAGGTATGAAGAAAAGGAATTGAAAGTATGGATTGTTTAAAAGCCAGAGATAGAATAAATTTTCATTAGGATTTGATCTAAATTATCATGCAGTGTACTTTTACCTTCATTCTTTCATTCAACACTTAATCATTTGCTGCTTTCAGACTGAGCCAACATGTTTAGTTATGAAGTGTAAAACATCAAACGTGTACGAAGTGCTCATAAATTCAACATGGCTCTCTTGCCAATATAGAGATAAGGTAAATACTGTTATGTATTTGTATATGTACATGATGTTGTTAATCTTTTTGTACTCTGTTATTCTATTTAAAATCTGAACAGTTTTCCATTTTATATTATTGCAATATGAGAAAAATAATATATTATTTATGATCATATGTATATTTTTAGGTTGAAATAGGTAATATAACTGTATATTGCCCACAAGATCTTAAATTTTGTCATTCTAAAGGGTCAAGTGTGAAAGCTGGAATTTGTTTTCATGGTGAAAATTTTGGTAAGTAATAAGCATTATAATGATATATAATTTTAATTCTAGTTACTCTCACATGACCAAGGCTTATGTCCGATATCAGCAAATGTCTACTAAATGGGAATACACTAGTGCTTATTTCTAGAATCCAGGAATGATCCGTTAATGTAGAATGTGTGTTAAAGAGGAGTATCTGTTAGGGAAGGTTCAGATGTATACACATAAGTATATTGCTTTTCATGAATCCATTAAACTTTGAAAATAAAATTTCATGTATTTGTATATGATTTCAATTATAGATTATTTGTGATTATCTAAGATTGAGAATTGTTTGCTGTTATTTACTGTCAAAGAATACTTTTGAAGTGGAATGTGTAATTCTTAATAATTTAAAAAATTATTATAATGAAATTGCTGTGATATTATTGTATTTACTTGAAAATAAGACCTACTTGATTATAAGATTCTCCCAACATTGAAGGATAATTTTAAGAAATAAAAGTGTAGATGAATATTTGTCTTGTAGATTCTAAGAAAGAAAACTTTAGTTTTTTTTTTTTTTTTTTTTTTTTTTTTTCTTATTCTTGAAATAACAATACTATTATGGGTGGCCCAAGGACATTGTTACTGATATGGTGTTGTTACCTATATGTTTTTAGGCAGTGTTAGTAAAGTGGATACAGGCTTAAATTGAAATTACTTAACTAGAAATAGTTATAATTAATAGTAGCTATGCAGTTATAAAGTATTTTCTTCCTCCATTCGGCATGCGTTCCTGGTGTAATGGTTAGCACACTCAGCACGCATTCAAGAAGTCCAGAGTTTGAGTCCTGGCAAGGGCATTGCTCATTTTTTATGTTTCCTACTTCAAAATAACCTAATTCTCTACACAGTTTAAATATACTATAATTACCTGCTCAATTTATTTAGTATTTAAATAGTGTAATTTATTTATATGATATAATAATTAAGCACCTTTCATTATGCAATTTAATTTATCAAAATACAAGTTTATAAGATCTTACCAAATTTTGTAATAAAAGATTAAAAAGAAAAAAAAAACTTGTATCTAGGAATAAAAGTACAGTAAAAACCCAATTAAACAAAATATTTAGCCCAAATGAGCATTATCCCAGAAGGGCTATTATCTCAAAACAGCATTTTGTATCGAATCACTTTTCAAATTATTGCCACCAAATATTATCTCACTGTATTATATTTAAAGAATCTAAATAATGAAAAATGTACGTTAATGTATGTATGATTCTCATGTAGTGAAAAAACAACAGTACCAATGTGTCATCAAATTTTAAATAACATAGTCCTCTACCTGAACATGGGCACCTGGAAGCCCTAATTTGGAATTTGTTTTATTGTATATTTCATATTTTGTAAAGCTTTAACAAATTTTTTATTAAAAATCCCAACAATTCCAAAGCAAGCAGTGACAACACTGTAGGAAAGAAAACATTTTTATGTCCAGTGTGTGAGACTGTCTATCTGAAATTCTAAAGGTATGCTGTTTTTAAATATTTTTAGCACAATGTGACATTAGCCCAAATGCTTTCGAAATCTGTATGTATCTGTAAATGAAAAGAATGCCAATTTTGGCATAATGTAAAGTCTGAAAGCTTTCTTTCTTTTTTTTTTTTTCATAGCATAAAATATGCAGATAAAAGATTTGTTAAGACATTATAAAAGACATATGACACTTCTGCTTGTAATCTTGCTTGTAATGTAAATGCAGTTATATGTTGGTCTTTCAGAAGATATTGCTTAAAATCCCGTTCAGGCACACACATACTGCTGCATCCATCCTATTATTTCAAGAATTTCTCCTTGAATCTGGAATTCATTTTTTTTCATCAGACCATTTTCTGTAACCGAAATTGTCACCAAACAGTGCAATTCAATGCTAGTAATGGATAAACATGACAACACAAACAATCATAAGATCTTAGCTATGCTTTTAATACATTCTTTGCCACAGTTGATGTAGTGCATTCACCAAGATCCTATTTGCAGTTTTGTGTTTTTAAATTATTATTTCTTGTTTTATTATTTAAATATAGATATAGTAGATTACTTAAAGCAGTAAATAAATTCATACGAGTATACTTGTAGTAGTGTACATGAAATAATATTTTTGCTCCTGTGCCAACTATCAGATAACTCAAAATTTGATAAAAAAAACTCTTAAAATACTCTCATTTTCAAACAATAATCACATGTTCAGTGTATTTGCTGAAAACCCCTGCATTTGCAATACATCATTTTCCATTACTTTTACGCATGTCACAGAACAAGAATTTGAGCTCTTCATTTATAACATTTCCCAAGTGAATAAACCAAAAAATAAATAAATAAATTTCAATAAGAAATGGTTAATTATTGCATGTTAGTTTTTTAGTTATTGTATCTAGATTTTGAGAAATAAAGAATTCATTATAAATAAAGGATTTGCCCAATGCATTATTTATCCTCTTCCTGTGTGCTGAATATTTAAACACTCCATGTATTTGGTGATTAATGTAAAGTGATTGATAGCAAGTTATCTTATAGCTGACAAATAAATTCAGTTTGTCAGCTATGAGTATTCTCCTAGTTTTCAGCAGGCATATTAATGTAAACTTGATTAATTCTCGATAAGCTATTCTAAGTTTGTAAAGAATATAAGTTAACTTCTGTTTCTCTGTCTTTCCCTCACACTTTGAAAAATGATTGAAATTTTATACCTTCCTTCTTTGTAACAGCATGCAGTAGAGTATTTTCAAAGTTACAGGATCCTGGCATCAAGAAAAATTGTATTAATGGGTATTATACACGATTTTATTTGAATATGGATAAACAGTGGTGCAATGTGAAAAATTATGATAAGAGATTCAAGTTTTTTATGTATTATATCCATAACCAGTATCTGTTGATTATGTAACTAAATAGAGAGCAGTCTATATCTTTAAATTTCTCAGCTGTGATTGGCACAATTTTGGGACACTGTGCCTATATTCATGGTCAACAATATTTTGTAATACATTATTGCTATTTGTATATGTTTAAAGCCTACAACAATACAAAACCAGTGATGTCTGAAATGCATTTTTTTTCACAATCTGGCATGGTTTTTAATTTAAACTTTTGATAACAAATAAAGTGACTGTTTTTATAATATTAGACAGTAAGTTTCTTCTTCTATTCATTTGGCCTCAAGCATGAAGTGCATTTTTCATATGCTCAACTAACTGGAATTTTCACATATCCAGTATTTGACATTTCCTAAGCCAAATATATATATATATATATATATATACATAGGAGAGAAATTTTCAAGTAGGTACAATACTTATGTTCTTTAAAATGCAAATTTCGATGTTACTAACTTTTTTCCCCCTTTCTCTGTTAGTTATATCTATTCGAATATATTTTACAAGGCCAACATTTGATGAACTTTTAACTGGAAACAATTTTAAGAATTTCAAGGTTAGCACTATATGGACTATTGCTTCCAAGCTTGAAATTCCTGTGAACTATATTACTAATGCAACACTATCTGTGTTCAAACAGATCTATTTAGACTTTTCCATTTGTCCTCCAAAAGCTATGACTGATGAAGAATTAGGATCTCTTATTAAAAAAGTTCAAACATTTCTTTCAAACAGTGTTTTCATGCATGTCCTACAAGGAAGTGAAGATCTTGCTGTATCATCGAATACAATCTTGTAAGTTTTTCTTATTTATCTTATAATAGTGCATATGTAAAAACATTTATTTGCTGAATTATCAAAAAAATTTGGTACTTAGATCTTATTGCAACTGCTTTAATAGAAGTTGTCAAATTTTCAAAATGTGCCAGGTTCTGGCAGCAGTACGCATAACCATTCTTCAGACAACTATTGTCATAACAATCCTTTAGTCAAGCAACATCATCATTTTCGTTTGCTTTTTTTTTTTTTTTTTTTTATTCTATGTGCCAATTTTAATTCTCAGTGCCAATGGTTTTATAAACAAATCTGTGATATTTGTTGCCTTGAACACAGTTTTAAAATATGTGCATGTGGGATAGGTCATCAATGGGAAAAAACTATGGTAAAATTTCTGCAGGAATATAGAATTTTACCTTAAAATCTCTAAAGAAAACAACAATGAGATCCATTCAATAGATAGCCAGAGTTGTCAAGGTTTCCGCAATGATGAGTCTCTGCAGATCTGATGTTTTTTTCAAGTGAAAAACAGATTGCACCTAAGGAGAAATATAGCACAAAAAAACTGCAGAAATATTTGGAAAATACAGTGTTTTATTTTTAATATATTATATAATCATTATTTAATAATTAAAATGTGCATTTAAAATTGCTAAAGTATGTTTTCTTTTCTGAAGTACAATATATATTGATAGTTCAGAGATCTTTTGTAAAAAGTCATGAAAACCACCAACTTACGTCCTTTATATAACTTTAATCTTTTCATCTGTAAAGAACTGCCAAATTGCACTAAGGTGGTTATGTTACCAAAAAGTACCAAAAAAATTTGTTTCAGTCAAATTGTTGACATAAATTGTTTCTTATGAATAAATAAAAACTAATATGAAAATATGAAGTCATTTCTTTTAATAAAATTACAACTTGAGTCACGTTCCTTTTTTAGATTAAAAATAAATTATTAGAGTAATAATCTAGTAGCTTAATGTACTGTTGCTACTTTAAGCTCTGCCATGTCCATTTGATTTTTTTTCCTCATAATATGAAACATCCTGTTCTTACTCGTGGACACTTTTACATATGTAAAGTTTTTGATACTTATTCATTTCAGGAACAAGTGAATAAAGTCTCCCCCCCCAAAAAAAACTAAAATTGATAAAAAAAGTTAATGGATATCCATATTTGTAATGTATTTGTCTGGCATCATTGTGTATTAGACGTCAGATTAAACAGGGAGGATGTTCACAATTAATCCAAAATTGCGGTTTATCTTGTAGCAGTTAAAAAAATATATAGTGTAGAGAAGTAAGCTTAAAATCAACAAGGAGTGCTATTGATAATTTACCTAATTTGGGGGAATAGGTTAATTTAGTTGCATTAAATATGGATTAAAAATCAGATTAATTAAAAAAGGAATAGGAGAAACAATGCTTTTGTTTATATTTCTCTTGTGTTTGAGAAACAGCTGTGAATTTAATCTATTTATGTTATTGAGCAATTTATTTTTAATGGATGGATGATTTAATAAGATGTATATATTCCATATCTTCTATTGTTAAAATATGCATTGTTGTGGATTAAAAACAATTCCTAATTATTTTGACATCATCTGAAATCACTACTACTTTCTCACCCCATTTCGACTCCTATGGTCTGTGATAGTACCATAATTTCCGGAAGAAAGGCCGCATCAGCGTAAACGCCGCACTCGAGAAAAATGGCGGGAAAAAATTAAAATTACACAGAAATGCCGCATCAGCGTAAACACCGCAATAGATTAAATTGCGCGTGACATCGTCGTGGGCCGTATAGATGCAAAATCTCAACCTATGTCCTGATATATGACATATCAGTTAAGAAAAATGTATGAAATGAAACCATAACTCAAAAATAAATTAAAGGTAAGAAATGTTAAAAATATATTTACATTCACGAATATACTTATATTTACCCACTAAAGAAGTCCATATTTGTAATACTCAGACTATATTATAAAAAATGTTGCAACAACAAAATATTAAATTTGGACGACAAAAGGAAATTCTAAATTTTACTTACAAAAGGTATTACAGAAACCTATACATCATATGAAGCCATCAAAATCTGATTCCTCACTATCCAAATTAAAAAGATTTAGTAAATCTTGATCTTAGTCCAAGTCTTCCAGATCGTCACATTCATCCTCTTGGTTTACAGTCTCTTTATCTAAGGATATAATTTCAGCTTCTTTGAACCCTGCTATTATTGATGATGATTTTACCGATTTCCACGCACTTTGCAACTTCTTCATAAGATGCTCTACGCATTTTACCGCTTTTGGTATATGTATGCAATCCTTCACTCATCCAACACTCCCACTGCTTTCGGACTTCAGCTCTTTGAAGGATTTATTACCTGACCAATCTAATGGTTGTAAGATTTTTGTCAAACCACCAGGAATTATTGCTACGGTCGTAGACAATTTTTGACATCTGGTTTTCACTGACTCAAGTAAATGAGCACGCATGGAATCCATTATCAAAAACCCTTTCAGTTGGAAAAAAAATCCCTTACGACACTGCCAGACTTTTTGTAGCCACTCATGCATGATTGTTTCACACATCCAGCCGTTCTCGTTTGCACAAATAATTACGTCATTAGGAAAATCTCCCTTCGGAATAGTTTTTCGTTTAAAAAATGATCATCGGCTTTAGCTTCACACCATTTGTGGCACAAGCTAACACACATGTAAATGACGTTCTTTCATGCCCCGTCGTAAGCACAGATACAGTTTTTGTACCAGTTTCATCAACAGTTATGTTTGCAGGAGAGTCGAAAGCTAACGGCATTTCATCCATATTTATTATCTGTGACCGAAGAAATTTTTTTTATCAATAATATCTGTCACATATTTTAGAAAAGATGCTTTTTTATCCTGCCAGTCCATTGGTAATTGTTGCCCGACTGTTGTTCTAGTACGCACAGAAATATTTTTCCTTTTCATAAATCTGCTACACCAGCAAGACCCTCCTTTGAAATCATTTATGTTCATTTGTTTTGCTATAAATTTTGCTTGAAAGCGAATTTTTACAGTCAAAACTGCCATTCCCTTTCCTCGTTGCTCCTTTATCCAGTCTGCAAGATCGTCCTCTAGATTCGGCCACCTTACAGTACCACTTCTTTTGGCTCGTTTCTGTTGTGGCATATTTTTAAGTTCTTCTTTTTCAGTTCTCCAACGTTGAATACATCTCTCATCCACTTCAAACTCTCGAGCTGCTGTTCTATTTCCAACTTGTTCAGCACGTGAAATTACATTAAGCTTAAAACCAGCAGTATAACTTCTGTGCCGTTTAGGTGCCATTTTCAAAAATTTTCCGCTCCCTTCTTACTTAAAAACTATCCAACAAGTACTTGTACCGAAACTGATGGGATCTGTATCTGGCAGAATGCCAAGAAAAATCGATTCATGCTGAAGGGGAAATACGTCAGAGTTCGTTATTGCGAGGCAGGTGGAGTCATATCCACCTTTTAAAAAAATTGCAGAAAAGGCAGGGGTGGGGAAAGGATGGGTCCTGGAAGATTCATCGAATGGCAGAGGAGAGAGTCTATTCAAACTGATGAGAATGCTGATTTGAAAGGGGTAAGAATGTTATTGTTCTGAGATCTTGTTTTTTAGAGTGACTAAGGCATGTAGGTCCGTTCAAGGGAAAGAATGTAAACAAAATAACGTTCGCAAAAAGCAACTGAGTGGTCTTTTGTGTGGGAACAGGACTAGTCTATACACAGTGAAGGCCATTCAAACTATGTACAATGACCATCATAGGAAATATTTTTAGTGCACCTAAATGCCGCATGGGTAGAAACACCGCACCCGCTGAAAATTTAAGTTTTAAACACGTAAACGCCACGGCGTTTCTTCCGGAAATTACGGTAATTTTTTCATTGTTCCGTAATAAATAGATTTACGTTAGAACCTTTATAAATTAGGCCAAAAAAAAAAACTTAGTATCTCTGATTTTAATTCTTGGAGAATTTGTAGCATATTTTCTCTGTTTGGTTTGCAATATTTGTGACATATTTTGAAACTGAAAGAGCATTGAAATTTTGTGTCAAAAAATTATAGAATATTAGTTCTAATCCCGTTCATCCTAACACTTTCAGAATTCTAGTATCTTTCACATTTTACTTCTGTTTACCTTGATGAATGGCACTATGTTCATTTTCATTGTGCTGGACCCATTGCTTTTGTTGTTATTTCAAAATAGTTGTGCTTCTCCTATATTTTATTTCTAAAGAAGAGGGACCTGAATTGCCCTTAAAATAGTTAGAGTCATTAAAATTTTGCTCCAAGCTATAAGATTGGTTTGGGCCTAATTTTTATATTAGAAGTAACTCTTTCAGTATAAACGCAACCTTTTTCAGACTAAGCCTTGTTAATTCTCAGCTCTGTTAATCAGGAGTTGGACTGAACTCGTATATAAAACAGAGAATGGGTGGAGAGATTAGTTTTATGAAAAGAAAATTTTATATGGAAAAGAATGTGATAAAAATAAAAGAAATATGGTAGTGTAGTATAATATATAACATTTATATCATAATTAGTTTTAAAACAAAGTAAAAGTTGTATTTAAAACTATAAACCGTCGCACATGAAATAAATTGTACAAGTAATATTTTTAAAAAGGGAAAGTATTTTTTTTTAATTTCATTGTTTTGAAAGGCTTTTTATCTGTATACTTTTTGTATTTCAGAATTGATCCAGAAGATGCTGTATCGTTTAGTGATTTTGAAGGATTTCGAGTGTTCTCAGCCGTACCTGTAATTTGCGGAATTTTTGTAATTGCAACCTTCATCGCTTCTGTAATGAGACTTTACCTAATTCAAAGACACAGACCTCAACGAGCTATAGAAATGCAAGAAGTTAGTCAAAGTGTCTTAAATTCACAACTTTCTCATGTGTCCTTACATTCTTGAAGTGTGGATAAAAATTCTGTAATAAAAGAGTGATTTTTATAAATAATCCATGTATAAATATATACACATAATATATTTTTATATGAAATTCTGACCTTTAAAATCTCCTCCCCCCTCTGCTGTAGAGCATTGACAAAAGTTCTAAAATTAGGATGTAATATTTTGTGTAAATATGAATTTGTTGTACAATATGAGTAAGAAAACTTTAAAATAAGTGAGAAATATTTTGTGTAAATAATTATATGTAAATATATTTGCACTTAAAAATATTTTCGTATGAAATTGGGGCCAATATAAAATAAAATGTTCACAAAATTGAGCAACATACCCTTTTTTATTGGTGCTTATTATTAACTTTTACTCCTGAGTATGTCGCAGTACTTTCCATTGTAAACACAAGTTACTTCTGGATCTATGAATTAAGTGTAAGGAATTTTATTAAAATGAAAAAGTCGTAAAATTTCCATTTACAATTTTTTGTCTAATTCTGCTTAGCTATTTATATGATCTATGTATGGAAATAAGTATTTATAAAAATATTCAATGAATCTTTTATTATTCAAACTATGTTAGTGTAGTAATGAGATGATGTTGCATGAAATAAATTCCAAGCTGAAATTATTTTGGATTTGGATTTTTTAAATATTCTTAAACAGCGATTACATCTGAATTGAAACATAGTATATAGTTTTTGCACCATACAATTCTGCCTTTTTTTACTATGACTATTTGATATTATGTTATCAATATAAACTGAAAAAAATAGTGAATAGTCTAATGTAAAAAATGTCTAGAACTTAATATTCTGAATTCTGTCTGCCAGTCTGAATTACAGAATATATAACAATAAAGCAATTACTGTTAGTGGAATATACCCATATTTTTTTTAATTATTATTTATTTTTTTAATTTGGCAGCCAATAATGGAATTCACAAAACTGATCAGCACATATTCCAGTCTTTTAACAGATCACCGAATTTACTGGTTATTAATTTTTAACCTTTACTAAGGTAAATGTTTCCTAGCAATAAATAAAATTTATTGAATTAATGAAGCTTGAATTAGACACTTCCATATTCCCAACTCTAATGATTTTCAGA
The DNA here is from genome assembly GCA_000611955.2 of Stegodyphus mimosarum. Lineage (NCBI taxonomy): Eukaryota > Metazoa > Arthropoda > Arachnida > Araneae > Eresidae > Stegodyphus > Stegodyphus mimosarum. The sequence goes on from KK116153.1 coordinate 96,977, forward strand.
AAAATTTTTCTTATTAAATCATATTTCCTCTGAATTGTATTTTTTCTTATTATATTTTATTCACTTTTTTTTAATTCAATTTCATTTTGTAAGGTTTTAGTTAAACTAATCAAGTTTTATTTTAATTTAAATCTTTCTATCTCTTCTCTGTTTCAACTTCCCGTCAGAAGAAGCACGTGTTTTCAGCTTATGCTAATTTTGAAGTATAGTGAAGTATTATTTAAACCAGATGTAGAAACCTCTTAGTGTGAGAGAACTTTAGTCTCAGATCACGGTCATTCTGCTCGACGTTCGCCTGACCAGCTAGCAGCTAAAATTATAAGCCATAGTGCTTACTACGTGATTGCATTGTGAAACAATTTGAAGTGCGCTAGTATTAGTATAGCTTGCTACGCACCCTTTCAGGTAGAGGCCAAACTCCGCGAATAGCTCTGTGAGCAAAGTGTGATATAAGTTCTATTTAAATTTAGTTTAAGTTTATTTGATTGTTAAGTTAGGCCCAAGTGTGGTCTTTTACGTTCTGTATCCCTCCCGAGTTGGGAAGTGTGTAAATAATAGTGATTTAATAAAAGAGGATTTTAAATCCCTTTCACGTGCAGTTATTCTCCAGCACAGTATCTACACCAGAACAAAGCTAATTTTTTTCAGCTCACTGTTCCAGAGTAGGACTGTAGTTTAGAAGGAGTTACTTCAAAATGTTTGCAAAGAACATGCACAGAACACTCAGTCCTGACAACTATTTCAACGAAAATATCCATTTTGACTGCTATCGAATGTAATTTAACGATGTTTTTGCGTGATATCTGAACGTAAGGACAGAATAGCAGAATCTGTTTCCCCCAAGAATTACAAACTGATTTAAAGTGGATTCTGAAGAGATTTTTTCGTGGCGTCTGTACGTACGTACGAATATATGTATGTATGTATGTATCTCGCATAACTCAAAAACGAGTAGCCTCAGAACGTTGAAATTTTGTATATAGGAGTGCTCTCCTATTTTGGTCGCAATCGGCCACACCAAAAGTATATAAATATACGTATATATATCCACTCTGTTACTCGTTTCAGTGAGCACCGTTTTTTATTCTCATATGTTGGTAATTTGTGTATTTTTTTCTTTAAAAAGGGTTGAATTGTGTTGTTGTTCAGGTTAATGTTTTTATGTCTTTAGTAAATCTGCATAGAAGATGTTTAAAATTATAAACAATTTAAATGTTGTTTAAGTGCGGCTAAGCCTAATCATTTTTCATATGGCAGCCATATTTGTTTACATTTGAAACTTAGCAGACTAGTGGATTTGTTGCCAATCGAGAGAAACTAAGCTTCGCAAGAACAAAGATAACGCCTTCTTCTATTATTGCGAATTAAATCATCCTTAAAGCATTCTGGAATTTATTCGAGGAAGTAAGTGTTGAAGATTTACTTTGTAATTTTTAATTATAGATATTTTGAGTTTTTATGTATTTTTGCCTTGTCACGAAGTGAGAACTGAATTATTTGAATGAGAAATGCTGAATGGTCTGCGAAAAACTGTTTCTTTTTTTGTTTGTTCGTTTTTTTAATTTCTTTTCTACATCGTTTTAGATTTATCATAATATTTGAATAGAACATTTGGCAACCATTAGATAATTCTTCAGAAGAGAGCATTGGGAGAAGAATTTAATTGTGTTTGAATGATAATGTGTGAGTGCGAATTTACACGGGTAAGAATAAAGAATTGTACCTAGAAAATTACTGTTATTATGTTGTACTAAAATTCCTTTCCTTCCAGATTTTGCTGGAAGGAGTAAGACTTATGAAAGAAAAATGTTGAAGACTGTTGTTCAAGCAAATTTCGTCTGTAAAAAAAGTTTTCACAAACAGATATTGCCTTGTAAGAGTTGGTCTAAGTTTAGAAGAGTGAAATTTTGACTATTTGTTTAGAATTGCGAGTTTCAACATGGTCCGTTTGGACCACAGTAGTTTAACTACCGCAATTCTGGCGGGAAGTATGTAAGGTTTTAGTTAAACTAACCAAGTTTTTTTAAATTTAAATCTTTCTATCTCTTCTCTGTTTCAACTTCCCGTCAGAAGAAGCGCGCGTTTCCAGCTTATGCTAATTTGAAGTACAGCCAAGTACTATTTAAACCAGAGGTAGAAACCTCTCAGTGTGAGAGAACTTTTAGTCTCAGATCACGGTCATTCTGCTCGACGTTCGCCTGACCAGCTAGCAGCTAAAATTATAAGCCATAGTGCTTACTATGTGATTGCATATTGCAATAAATTGAAGTGTGCTAGTATTAGTAGTTTTTGCTACGCACCAGTTAGTTAGAGGCCAAACTCCGCGATTTGCTCTGCGAGCAAAGTTTAATTAAATTTCTATTTTAGTTTTAGTATTAAATTTATTTGATTGTTAAGTTAGGCCCAAGTGTGGTCTCTTACGTTCTGTATCCCTCTCGAGTTGGGAAGTGTGTAAATAATAGTGATTTAATAAAAGAGGATTTTAAATCCCTTTCACGTGCAGTTATTCTCCAGCACAGTATCTACACCAGAACAAAGCTAATTTTTTTCAGCTGTTCACTGTTCCAGAGCAGGACTGTAGTTTAGAAGGAGCTACTTCAAAATGTTTGCAAAGAACATGCACAGAACACTTAGTCCTGACAATTTGATCTGAGCTGCGTTGATCTGCTGTAGACATTTGTAAATTTTTGTATCAAGATTCAGTCGGTGGTGTTTAATCAATTGATATTTGTATTTGTTTGTATATTTGCATTAGGTATATGGTACATTATCAACTTTATTCACACGGATACTATGTACGTTAATTATTAGTATTATTTTCATCATATTCAAAAGTTCTTTGATAAACAAAAGGGGATTTTCTTACAATAAAAGAATTAGAAAATTAAAAAATGAAATTAGCCAAAGAATATAGAATTTAGAATATCCAACTAAATGCGAATATATTTTACATCAGAACTGATGTTATGAGATGTAATTATAAATAGTTCAATAGCCTGAGCCTTTCATTATAAAGTGAATTAAAATTAGTACGGAATTTTTCTGGAATGGTGTCACTGTGTGGCCTTAAAACCTCCTAGGTTTTAAAATTTCAAAGTTGGCTGCTATGACATATCTAGGTTTAAAACAGCTAATGGAATGTGTAGGAAATAACTTCACAGGGTGTTATGTTACAGTTTCAGCTTTACTATGATGTACTTTGGGCTTATGCATTATAAAATTGGAAATTTTTAAAAAAAAGATAGTCATTTTGCTGTATATTATTGCATTCTACAGGTTCATGGATTTGGAGTGATTAATGACAACAATTGATAAAAGAATCAAAACGTAATTTATTCGTCAGTATTACACAGTAGAGTTCCAAAGACAAGTGTACAGCCGTCGGAAAGGTATGGCAGACATGCTGAAACAATCAGCAACACAGCCTTCAGGATATAACAGTGAAGACAGCCTCCGACATGGTTGATCACTCTTAAGCTAATCTCAAAGCACTACTCCTGAACTCAACATACTCGAGATACTCTTGCGATTAGGCTGGGTTTATATAGCTTTTGACCTTCCTTTGAGAACATTCTGGGGAGAAGTGGTAAGAATTTGTTCTAGAATGTTCTCGCTCGATCTACGGCATGTAATAAAATTAGTGATTTTGCACCAAATCTGGCAACCCTGTATAAAATAATCTAATCTAATCTTCAGGATACTGATCAAGAACACACACAATCTTAACATCACAAAAGCAAAGGAACACTATGATTCAAGTTTTTACTTCAAAGTTTATTCAAGACAAACACTAATTCAACTGGCGCTGCCAGATCCAAAGACAAGAAGTTATATCACCGGAAAGATTTACGACCACTTTCGCGATTAAAATAAATTTCACCATAAAAATTTCTTACACACTGGGCCCGGCTGAACAGTAGTTCAGAAAAATCAAGATTATCATTAATACATGAACATTTTCAAGAATTATTTTCGAGAATCATTATGCATTTCAATACAAATTCAAGTTTTTGTAATAAAGAAAATATCAACTAAAGATCAAGAACATGTAAAACTTACCATATGTTTAAAGAATATCAGGCAAACTTTCATTCATTAAGAATTACTCTCATAACATTCCTGTTCAAGCATCAGGAATTTAAATCAAGAATTTATATAACTCAAGATAATATTAAACAAATAACATTTCAATAATCGAACTAAAATACTAGAAATATTACAAGAAACCTGTCCTTTTTTTTTTCAGGATTAAAATAAAAATAAAATTTTAAATACACTTATACATTTCTATAACCTTAAAATTTTCTGATATATACATTACTTTAAATACCATTATATTACTTTTCAGTAATTATAGCATTAAGATTACTTTTCAGTAAAAAATATACAGTCACACAATATAAATACTCTTAGCATTCTAACTTAACTAATAATTGTATAGGTCTTTTTATAATGCCTTTTTCAGTCTTTATTTCGCAACTGCGAATTAGTCCATCTCTACCAGTAAAAGTTTTGAGAACTTTTCCTAATCTCCACATGTTACGTGGTAAATATTCATCATGTATTATCACGATATCATTCACACTCAAGTCGTGTTTTGCACGGTGATTTTTCACACAATTTGCAGATTTCAAATTCAACAAATAATCTTTATAAAAATTTTTCCAAAAGTTATTTAGTAGTTTTTCACGATATAGATACGCTTTTAAAAGAATTTCTTTAGTACTGCACACTTCATGAGTGTATTTGACAGGAGGCAAATTAGCAAGTTTCTGCCCTAGCAAAAAATGAGCAGGTGACAGAACTTGGGGTTCATTATCTTGGATGTAAGTCAAGGGTCGACGATTTATCACCGCCTCAATTTCAGTCAGTACAGTTTCCAATTCTTCGGGAAGAAGTGATGTTCTACCAAGAATTTTTCTTAATATTGTTTTGACGGTTCTCACAAGTCTCTCGTAAAATCCGCCCCACCAGGCTCCTCTTTCAATGATATACTTCCACTGAATGCCCTTTGCGGCGTAATAATTCTTTACATCGGGATGGCTTAATACCTGCCACATCTTTCTGAGCTCCGCGTCAGCTGCCTTGAATGTACGCGCGTTATCTGAGTATATTAAAGAGCACAACCCTCTTCTTGCTATAAATCGACGAAAAGCAAGTAGGAAAGATTTAGTTGTGAGGTCTTTTGTTAGTTCAAGGTGAATACCTCTAGTTACTGCGCAGGTAAATAATAGGATAAAGTACTTTGTATTTTCATTTTTAACGAAAAGTGGACCTGCATAATCCAGTCCTATAACATCAAAAGGATTTGTTTTTTCAATTCTAGATGGAGGTAATGGTGCTATGACTTGTCGCATCGGTCGTGAGTTATAACGCTGACACAGTACACAGTTTCTTATAACACGTTTCACATTTTGTCTGGATCTAATTATCCAGTATTTTTCACGGAGGAACATGAGAATACTAGCTACACCTGTATGAAGCACTCGTTCATGTGCATCACGTACCAGAAGATCTGTAAAATGAGTTTTTGAAGGAATTATTATTGGGTGCTGTTCATGGAAACTTAAAGTAGATTTTTGAAGTCTTCCCCCTACTAATAAAACTCCTTCCTCATTTAGAAAAGGATTCAGTTCATAAATTTTTGAGTTTTTTGAAATCAATTGTCCAGACTTTAAACTATTAATTTCCACAGAAAAATGTTCATATTGAACTTCTTTTATCAAATATAGTTCTGCATTAAAGAGTTCTTTAGCAATCAAGGGTCCTATTTTCTTGTCAGTTTTATTTTTCAAATTGTGAATAAATCTAAATATCCATGCAGTCACTCTAATAGCTTTAATTAATTTACTATATTTTTCAAGATTCAACAGAGAATTAGATTTTTCTGCAGTAGACGATAGTATTGTGGTATCATTTATACACTTTTTCCTCTCTAAATCAGTATCAGAAAACTCCGTTGTCGCAATAAATTTACTAGGCCAAGCACTTACTGATTCAACTAACCAGTCTGGTCCAGATTTCCATAATCTTGAAGACAACAAATATTCGGCTGAACATCCTCGAGATAAAATGTCCGCTGGATTGGACTTCCCATTACAATGTCTCCAGTTATTTGGGCAAGTTAATGATTGTATTTCAGATACGCGATTCTTTACAAACATTTTCCATCTTTCAGGAGCACTATGAATCCAGTGAACCACTATCATACTGTCAGTCCACAGGTAGATATTTTCTTCATGAATTGAAAACAGCTCTTTTAAATATTTAGCAAGTCTTGCCGATGTTAATGCTCCTAACAATTCTAGTCTTGGAAGTGTGAGTTTTTGTTTTATTGGTGCAATTCTAGATTTTGCCATGATGAATGCTACCTGACCTTCTTCAACCGATCTAAAATATGCAACTGCACCGTACGCTTTAATAGATGCATCACAAAATAAATGCAGTTCGAAATCTTTATTTTGATTCAATTTGCCGGGGAAATATTCTCGAGAAATTTTAAATTTCTTTAATTTTTCAATTTCACTGCTCCACTCGGCCCACAACTCCTTACAATTAGTTGGAACTTCGTCGTCAAATTCTAAACCCAATTGCCAAAGGTTTTGCATTATTATTTTTGCACGTAATACAAATGGCGCCAAGAAACCTACTGGATCGAAAATAGTAGCAGTCACCTTTAATATGTTTCTTTTTGTAGTGTTTCTGCAACTATTTAATGTTTCGCACAATTTGTCTATGTTCAAGGAAATTACATCTTTACTCGTACACCAGTTAAGGCCTAATACTTTTAAGCAACTATTTAGTTCATTTTCTGACTTAATTATTCCACAATCATCCCAAAGTTTTTTGAGTTCCTCTGAATTTGTACTAAACTGACGCAAATTCATTCCGGCATCTTTAAGTACGCAACATGCTCCAGTACTTAACTTAAAAGCCTGTTCCACGGAATCTGCTCCATAAAACACATCATCTACGTAGATAGAACAGTTCAACATCTCAAAAATACCTGGACTTTCTGACTCTATTTTCTTTATATGCTTTTTTATGGTGCACGCCAGAATAAACGGGCTACATGACACTCCGAAAGGAACGCGTGTCATTCTATAATGTTTCAAATTGTAATTATTATCAAAGTATAAAAACCGTAATACATCTCTGTCAATTTTAGAAATTCCAATTTGGAGGAAAGCCTTTTCAATATCTGCTGAGAACGCATATTTGTATTGCCTGAACCGCAATATCAAGTCCAAAACAGAAGGATTCAAATTTGGGCCAGGCATCAAACAATTGTTCAGAGATACCCCATTATTACATTTCGAAGATGCGTCAAACACGATACGGACTTTAGTTTTTGATACATTTTTTCTTACCACTGGAGAATGTGGCATGTAATACATTTTACTATTGTCACAACTTTCAATATTGCATTCTTCAATTATTTCATTTTTCAACTGTTCGTTTATTATACTATCATAATTTTCCCTAAGCCATTCATCATTTTTTAGTTTATTAACCAAAGATACTAGACGTCGCTTGGCATTTTCTAAATTATTACCCAAGTTTTCATGATGTGATTTCCATAATAAACGAGCTACATATCTACCATTAGTAAAATGCAATTCTTTTTCAAACTTCTCAATAACTAATTTGTCATCAGGATTCTCCTTCTCCTCTAAACCCAAGTGGTCCAAAGTCCAAAATCTTCGCAAACAGTCATTAATTAAATTATTATCTTCTATCAAGCAATGAGAAACACCAGTTGTAAAAATACAGGCGCTGGACTGATCACCTTCCAAAGATCCAACCAAGGACCAACCAAATATAGAAGATACTGCAAATAATTTATTACTTATTCTTTTCTTTTCTCCTGTTTGTACTTCCCAACATGAATCAGATCCTAACAATATTTTTACCTCAGCTGCTTCACCATTATCGGCTAATTTTAAATTTTCCGATTTTAATATTTCTAAAATGTTTTTCGAGGGAATTCTTATGATCGCTCCAGAAATAGTGTCTGTAACAAGAGCTTCCACAGTGATTGAGTCATTAGGGTAGTGTATACTTTTTAGTGTGATTTGAACAACATCATATTCCGTTAGTCTACCCTGGATATACCCAAAAGAATAAACATGTAACCTTTCTTTTCTTAAAGTCCTTAACTTTAGTTCTTTAGCCAAATCAGATCTAATAAATGACCTCTGTGATCCCCCGTCAATTAAGATTTTTACTATTTGACTTCTAGTATTATCTGTATCTGAAGCGTAAACCGAGCAAGTTTGTAAATATACACCTTTATCAGCAGTTTCAGAAACAGACTTAGAGTTAAACGACAGGGATGCAACTACATTCTGCTTAGAATCTGATACTGTAACTACTTTCTGTTTAATATCTGAACTGGCTTCAGGAACAATATTTTTACAAAATAACTTATTGTGATTTAAACCATTACACAACTCACAAGGCATAAGTTTCACTCTACATCTGGCCGATACATGACCTTTTTTAAGACATCTGTAACAACGACCATGGTTTCTTAATATAGCTCTTTTTTGCTCATTTGTTTTCTCACAACTTCCTACATCATGTGTATTTTGATTACAATAGAAACAATACTGCTTAGTCACTGTAGCTAACGCCGAAGCAGTAGGAATGCTTGCCCCTTTTAAGTAATTACTTTTATTCTGCTTAACACCGTAATTTGTGTCCCTTTTCTTTGAGCTTATTATTAAATTAGAAGCTTCTCGACTTTCCACTTCGAGTCTAATGAATTCGAGAAGTTCTGTTAGGCTATAGTGTTGTTTAGAATGTCTTTTTCTATTAAACTCCAGATTCATATCGTCTGGTAAAAGCTTTAAAATAACAGGTCCTAAAAGGGTTCCATAAGCATCCGACACAATACCCAATGAGTTTAAACTTCTTATATTAATTTCGCAGGAATCGTAAAGTGTTCTTAGTGCTTTTACATTAGACGAAGTTCTAACCGGTTCAAGATTCAAGAGTTTGTTCATATGCGAAGATACAACCAAATCTGTTCGTCCAAATCTTTCTTTAATTAAACTTATACAGGCATCATAATTTTCGTTGGATAATGCAAACCCAGATACTGCATTTAAAGCAGGTCCTGCGAGTAAGGATTTAAGATAAGTAAACTTCTCGACCTTTGTTAACTCATTATTATTACCAATAGCATTTTCAAAAGAATTATAAAATTCCAAAAATAAACTAGGATCACCATAATATTTAGGAATTGAAATTTTAGGTAACCGAATGTTAGTTTTATTTTCAATCTTTACCGCAGCAGTAAGGTTACCAGACGATTCATTTTCAATGTTCACTATCTGAGAATTTGAGTTAAGTTTCTTTTTAGCCCTAAAAATACATAAACTAATTTTTTCATCATATTCTAACACAGTATTACATTCTGTTTCAATATCGGACTCGTCCCCTTTAAAACAGTCTAGTATTTTTCCATTAATTTCTTTTAACTCAGATTGTTTAGACGTTAATAAAAATAATTTTTCTTCTATCATATTCTTATCATAAATGTCATTTTTAATTTCAGATTCTAAAACATTTACTATTTTAGAAATAGCCTGTCTCAAAGTTTTTCTAGCAGCTTTCAATTTAACAAAATTGTCTGCCATGATAACAACAAAAATAATTTGATTCTCTTACCTGTTGCAGGCTTCAATAATTTAATCCTAATTGCTAAACTCACTTTTCAAGGAAGAACCATTCACCAAAACATTTATCTTGCCGCGTTCCGTGCAAACGAATATTTTCTTCGATAACACCACACTCTGCATTCTTAAATAAAAAAACTGTTCGAGCGCAACAGTTGGGCGCCAAAAAATATAAAATAATCTAATCTAATCTTCAGGATACTGATCAAGAACACACACAATCTTAACATCACAAAAGCAAAGGAACACTATGATTCAGGTTTTTACTTTAAAGTTTATTCAAGACAAACACTAATTCAACTGGCGCTGCCAAATCCAAAGACAAGAAGTTATATCACCGGAAAGATTTACGCCCACTTTGGCGATTAAAATAAATTTCACCATAAAAATTTCTTACACCCTGTCTTTCCTTGACATTTTCTGGCAACCCTAAACCTGCTTTGCGGAGAAGCTGTCTTACTGCGGCTGGGCTTTTCGTAACTATATATATATATATATATATAGTTACAGTTGTTTACTGAGATTTAATTATAAATTCTCCTTACATTCCCTTCCTAATTCAAAATCAAAATTTTTTATGCATTCTATGTATCTTTAGATTTATTTTATTCGTAAAACAGGCTTAAGGAAATCTACGTAATAAAAAATATTTAAATGTAAAGCTAGCAGTGCATATTAAGTTCTTTAGCTACAAAAAGTGCATTGCATTTGTTAATTTGAAAAGAATACAAATTGCTGTAGCATTTACTCTGGCGAAATCCTCCCTCCCCGTCAACGGAAGAAAAGAAAATTACTCTGATGGTGGTTTATATTTGATTGAGGTTAATTCTTTTAAGAGTTTTGATAGTCAGGAAATATACTAAGAAATATGTGTCATTATATATATACATTTTCTTCATATTTTAAACAGCATCTTCTATCAGAATTCCACTCATATAATGCTGATCAATAAGAAATACCTAAAGCAGCTGTTAGGAACCTTTTTATACATTCAAATAGTATACTTAATTTTGTGTAAGTCTAATTCCAGTACTTTGTAAAATTTTATTAATACACTCACGTTTGTGAAAATTGCAACACCATGAAGGACTTACGCGAGTGAGCTGAAATTTTCAGGAAATGCAAAGTAGCGCATGATATGCAAATGATTAGAATTGCAAATCCGTAGCGCATGCGTATGCTGAGCAGCGCCCTCTGAACGGCTGATGGATCCGAATAAATAGACGGCTGTAGCGAGGCGTGTATGGTTATCGGTGGTTATCTGCTAGTGGTAAACGTTAACTCAATCTGTACTTATGCCTCGTCGACGAAAGAGAGCGAGATTTGAACAACTTACAGAGTTTGAACGAGGGAGAATCATCGGCCTTCGTGAAGCTGGATTGTCGTATCGTGCAGTAGCCTCTCGTGTGCAGCGTAACAGCAGCACAGTGATGCGCGTTTGGAAGCAGTGGACGGACGAGTGTCGGACAACTCGGAAATCCGGGAGTGGACCCCGAAATGTGACGTCAGCTCGCGATGATAGACACCTGGTCCGCATGGCGCGGACGGACCGTACAGCTTCCTCTAGACAATTGGCAGCACTGTGGTCAATAGCTACAGGTGTTTCATTGTGTGCTTCATCAATTCGTAGACGTCTGCTGCAGTGTGGACTGCGCGCACGGACTCCTTTATACAGGATCCCCCTAACGCACGACCATCGCCGCCTGCGGCTACAATGGGCCAATCAGCATAGAGACTGGCGTGCTGATTGGCAGCATGTCGTGTTTTCTGACGAATCCCGCTTTAATTTGTGGTACCATGATGGCCGCATTCGTGTCAGACGCTATGCCGGTGAACGCCACCTTCCGGAGTGCATTATCGAACGCCACAGTGGACGAACACCCGGAGTTATGGTCTGGGGCGCCATAGCATATCATAGACGATCTCAATTGCTACGAATTGTGGGCAATCTGAACAGCAACCGGTATATCCGTGAAGTTCTACAGCCCGAAGCTGTTCCCTTCCTTCAAAGCTTGCCAGGCGCTGTATTTCAACAGGACAATGCCCGCCCTCATACTGCTCGGATTGTTAAATCCTTCTTTGCAGCGCAGCAGGTACAGCTTCTTCCTTGGCCTGCGTGTTCCCCGGATATGTCGCCAATTGAACATGTGTGGGATGTCATTGGTCGGCGTCTTGCTCGTGATCCTCGTCCTGTTGCGTCTGCAGACGAACTTTGGGTACGCGTACAAACGATATGGAATGCTCTTCCTCAGTCAGACATTCAAACTTTGTTTGACTCCATGCCACATCGTGTAGCAGCACTTATTGCGGCGCGTGGTGGCCACACAAAATACTGATTCTGATCTCTTGTTCTTGTTTGTTTGCTTTGAACATTTAATCATTTATTTGTACCACTACCACTCAACTGTGTATTAAATTGCATTCAATTATGACGATTCCTTCTTGGTGTTGCAATTTTCACAAACGTGAGTGTATTTTATAAATAATACACTAATAACTTCATATACAATGTGCAAGGTATTTTCTATAGAAATTCAGTATACTAAAATTTGAAAAAAATCCTTCATTACTTTTTAGTTCTTGCCATTTTAGTGATATTTTGCCCCCAGGTTTTCCAGGTAACGCACTAGGTTTCAAAAATTTTTTAAATATTCGCATATTTTTCCCCTCTTCTCTGAGAGGTAATTTATTGGTAATTGTATTCCCTTGATTATTTTTACTTAGTGTATTCAATTTGTATTAGCATTTCATCATTTTATTTTTCCTGACATTTATTATTTGAAACATATTTTGTGCAGATTTTTCGTTAAGCTAACCAGATGTGATAGACATTCTAACATTTAAGAAACTTTCCAAGCATGTGGATTTCACCTTACTTCTATTTACGTTCCAGCTCACTGTAGCCTTATATATTGCTGATGTGTTCAATCTTTCGAAATCCAGGTCTTTTGTTCATTTCCCTTTTTCTTGATTCCTCTGATATCCCTCTTGGGAACTGGAGTCAAGACTCATTCAGGTGAGTAAGTACAGGGTAATTGGCACAATGTGTTCCACTCAATTACTCAGATATTGGCTCAACATCCAGCAAATATTGTAACATTAATATTATGATATATTCTTATTAGAATGTAAGTTTCTTTATTGTGATATTTACCAGTAGTTTATCCATGGCTACCTTTCATTTATTATGTTTTCACTGTAACCCAATTATTTTGAAAATTAAATTACTTGCATAAATTTCCTCTCTTGATTTCCAAATAGCAAAATTAGTTATGAAGGAGTAGGGAATATGATATTGAGCAATATCATCAAGCATTAGCTTTAGAAGTTGTACCTGATTTTTTTAAAGGGGTTTTATAATATCAATTGTATCAGTGGTTAAGAGATATTAACTAAATTTTAATCATGTTTTGTACTTTCTCAAAATTTTGCCCTCTAACTATCAATCTTCATCTCCAGTTTATCTGTAATCATTAAAGTAAATACTGCAAAATCAGAGGTAATGAGGCAAGTTAATGTATAAACTGAAAAATAAATGAAAGATAAGATTAAAATGCAGTCATAAATGAAAAAAGGTATCATTGTAATTTCGTTGATAACCAGTCTTTCTTTCTAATAATTTTTTTAACCCAATGTTATCATTTGGATACTGTTATCAAATTGCTAAAGTCCTGTCCATTTCTATACGAAAACATAGAAAATATATTGCTTTTTGTGATCAACAATTTGGTTAATGTTATCACAATTTTATGGAATAAATTTTTAAAATGAAAGTAAATTCTCCAAATCAAATTTTAAAATTGTCACTAAATAAGGTGTTGAGTCACCAGAGTGCTTAATTATTATTTTAGACAACCATTTAAATTTAGGCAAAAAAACAATCTTTTATTTAGTTTGGTGCAGATTTTAGATGCTAGAATATAACTACCAGAAAATTCCTGAAATAAATTTTAAGCACATCGTGTAATAAACTATCTGACGAACATAAAGATGAAATCGATGACTTCCCTGTAAATGCTGATATAAGTAATGCCCTCTGAGTATTGAGTACAGCATCAGTCAAATAATTTCTAGAAATGTTATGAGCAGTTCTTAAATGCACTTTTTCAATAGAGACATTATGAATGGTTCATGAATAAATTTTTGCATTATCCTAATTAAAATGCTGTGAAAGTACCAATTTATGTGTTTCTAGTTATATTAAGTTCTACTGCTATTTTGATGGATATTTTTTTCTCATTATTTAATGTCAAAACCATAGGCAAATGTGATTACATTAAGTAGTGCCTATTTTATATTGCATTTAACATTTTTATTGTTGTGATGTAACAGCTATATTTTAACTGTATGTAACACAAACCTTTCTTGTTTTTATTTTTTATTTCATTTATTTATTTATTTTACAAACATTACATAATACATTGTGCAATTTTATATATCATATCAAAATTCACTTGTGCATTGTAAGGAAAAACTAGAACAAATATTAAGTATACAAAGTTTGTATTTAATTTACTGTAAGAAATATTTTTTTTAGAAATTTACTTTCTTTTGTTGCCAAAGACTTGAACGCTCATATTTTGTGCAAAAAAAATTAATATATTTTTATACTATTCAGTGTATTTTTTCATTTGTTGTGGGATTGCGTATATTTCCTTTTAAGAAAATTAAGATGAATGAATATGTAGCCAATTAATTGAAATAGTTTTTAATAATTATTTATATCTTTTTGTGTTTCAATTTTAAAACAAGAAATGATTGTTAATGCAGTTAAGTCTTATGCAAGATAGTTGTATATATTATCTGAAATTGTTTATGATTTGCATTTTCATTTTTATGTATTGCACTGCATATTTTTCTATGTAACTCACAGCTGCATTTGCATGAAAAACTGTTGGAATTTAAAAATTATTATGTGAAGTAAACTTAAAGCATCATAACTAGAAAAAAGAAGAAGTTTAAATAATTCTTCATAAGTAATGAAACATTTTATTTTTTATTTAAATTTCATATAGCAGTTGAATGCAGAGTGATGAACAATATGACATTGTTATTTGAAATTGCCTGTTGTTGTTTTTAGAAATAGTATATGTACAGAGCGTGAAAGATGAAAAAAAGAAAGCATCTAAATGCAACTGCTCTTTGAATAATTAGCCACGCTTTATTTATGTGATTATTCTTTTATTTGAATTGGCATATATTTTACTTTTGAAAGTAAAAGTTTGATTCAATGAGTTCTATATTTAAAATATTAGCATTGTTTTATAATATGTTCATCTAATTCTGATATAAATTTAACATGATATGTTAATGTGTAATACAGTGATCCCTCTTTTTTCGCGGTTAATGGGGACCAGAACCTTCCTCGAAAGCTGAAAAAATGGAAAAATTTGCCCCTAGGAATTTTCGTGTATTCGGGTACAAGAATGTTTTAAATATGTAAACAGTATTTATACTTTACACATTTAAGACAACAATTACAACAGTATACGTATTTATTTAAACATGTAAGTGCTAATTAATAAGGTTAATTACAAAACCTTATACAGTAATAAGCATTACTTTCTGAGAGAGGCGGAGGAGAGGCACTTACTTGACTCGTAGAAGCTTTAAGCTCACTCGGAGACTCTTCTGCTGGAGGCGCTGATGGTAGAACTGATGGGGGCTTTACTTTGGAGAGAAACATAGTGATGGGTAGTTGTCTTTTTTTTTTCCTTCAAAATTCCCCTGTACAAGGCCATAACCCCATCAATGCGATTGCTGAACTTGACAGCTCGAACCATATTGTCGTCACTGTCTTGTGCAAATTGTTGCATCGCTCTTGCCATGTTGCACAGTTGTTGCAAATTCTCCAGGGTAAGGCCACACTTTTCAGTTTCTTCTTCATCTTCATTTTCTTCTTCACTTGCAGACTTTGTCATCTCAAAGGAGGTCTTCATCGGTCAGTGGGTCCGAGTGGCAATCGGTGTCTTCTTTTGTCATGTCGACAAATTCTTCATTCCTTATGATGTGAGCCAGCCTCACCGCCTTCTCCACCACTGAGTGATGAACTTCTTCAGGAGTGAAGCCTGGACAGTCGTGCATCACGTTCGGCCATAATTTCTTCCAGCTGGAATTTATGGTGTCACTCTTCATGTCCTTTAATGCTCGCTGAATATTAGACAAATATGAGGTAATGTGGTAACTGCACTAGGATGCTTTCAAGTTGACTTCGTCATTGGCATCGTCAACTACCGAGATGAGGCCCTCATGTAGCGAGTGTAGAGTGCCTTAAAGGTACGAATGACACCTTGATTCATTGGCTGAATTAGAGATGTAGTGTTCGGGGGCAGAAACTTTCTGCACATCGTCATATTGCAGGTCCGTTGCATGGCCTCCTGCACAGTCAATCAGGAGAAGGACCTTTTCAGCCAGATGCAGCAATGGAAGAACCATTTAAGGGTCAGAGCTTTCGTTATCCAGGCCTTGGAGTTATGCATCTAAAACACGGGCAACAGAGCCGTATTTTTGTTTTTTAATGCCCGTGAATTTTGGGCTTTATAAAAAAGGCCTGGGTTAAGCCAGGAACCTTAGCTTAAAACCTGCAGCATGCCAACCATGATGACAGTCACACGGTCTTTGTGAGCCTTGAAGCCCGGACTCTTCAGTTCGTCCTTGAAGAGGAATGTACGCAAAGGCATCCTCTTTCAAAAAAGGCATGTTTCATCCATGTTGAAAACTTGTTCAGGGAAGTAGCCTCCCTTACTGATGAGGTTAGGAAACTCTTACTCCACGTAATGACAAGCAGCATCGTTGTCAGCAGAGGAAGCCTCACCATACAGAAGCACGTTTCTGAGGCTGTATCTGTTTTGAAATTTTTCGAACCAGCCTTTGCTGGCTGAAAAGCCTCGTCCTCGAGGAGGTGAATCACTCTTGGCAGCGCTGTTACTGGCTTGAGGTTCGTCAGCACCTTCTTCAGCCTTATCATTGTCGTCATCGGGCAAGCCTTTGTCCTGATCATATTAGTGTCCAAGTTCACTGTCTTTTTCCTGCAATCCACAATGCCAGTGCACCTTCCATTTTCACAATTCTGTTATTACACGGAGTTACCACACGTTTCGCTTCTTTTTTGGAGGTTATTGGAGCAGTTTTGCGGATGTTTGCTTCCTCTTTCTTCATGTGCGGCACTGCAGATTCATTCACCTCACAATAGCGTGCCACAGATGCATAACGTTTGCCCTCTTTTATCATATCTAAAAGTTTCACTTTTTCGCTAATGGTCATCATCTTTCTCTTGCGCGCCCCAAAGGAAGCTTTTAAGGGGGTACAGCGCTTAGGCGGCATTATAAAGATTTAATTAATAAAAAAAGTTATTGCTTAAGCAAAAAAATTTATCACTAGCACAACACTAAAATACAGTCGGCGAGACAGTCAACATCATAGACAAGACTGGCAAGATACAAGAGAATATACTAGGTGAGGCTGCGATGATGCGCAGACAATCAACTCACAGGGATAAATCCACTCATGTTGCACCGGAAACCAATCATACGCCTTTATAAGAGGCCGAGGTATGTACTCTGAGTCAACTGATTTCTTTGACATGCAGGGATCCTTCTCTCGCGCGCATCAGCATGAAACAATGCTCCTTTCCGCAATGTGGCTATATTTTTTCATTTTTATTTTTTGATGAATAGTTTGGAGAAACTCGCGGAACATGAAGCGCGAAGTGGCGAGGGGACACTATATGTAACTGAAGGGCATCATAGAGAAAAAAGATGTTGCTCTGGATTTTTTATAAAACATACTAAATTTTGATTATCCCTTCCAGTGCTCTTTCAAGATGTCTGTAATGGTGGAATCCAGGTATGAAACTTGTTGTTCTATGAACCAACTGTTCAATGAAATCAGTGTAAAAAGACAATTTAATTCATTCACAAAATCTGAAGGAAAACCTTTGGGAGTTCTGTAGACAGTTCGTCATCCCAACACTCTGTTGTATTCTCGATGGTCCAACACTCTGTCTTATGATAACTGGATGCATCAGAGGATACCTTTGGGGTCTCTTCATTTGAGTACTCTGTCATATTCTCAGTGGAACCATCAGAAGATACCTTTACGTCATCCAAACATCCTATCGGATCATAATTAGGCACATTTGCTGGTATGTCACCCCAACCATTAAACTTTGCAGGGTGAGAGGAACAATTGAAGAATCACGAACCATCAATTCAAAGGGATCCAGATTTTCTATAGGTTGGGAACACGATAGATTTGCCATGACTTGATGAAAACGTCAAAATGTTCCAGGGAAGGATCAGCCTCTAATCTAATTGATCGTAGGCTCGATCAAAAGCGTGCGCGACAGTCTCTTCTTCTTCCTCATCTAGATGGATCCTCTGAATATGGAAATCTTCTTCCATAATGTGCCACCGATAGTTGCGCACTTTGTTTTCAGCCAATGAAAGGATTTCCTCATCTGCTGGTGTTTAGCACACTTTCCCCGATATCTCCAAATGACTCCGCCTAGCACATAAATCTCTGTCACGGGCTGATTCTCTATGACTTCGGCAAAAAATTTAGCTTTCTCACATCCCACGATGTAAATCATGGAGATATTGTGGGTTAAAGATTTGAGAAGGGGAGCTAAATGATTGCAGAGAATATGGCCATCATTACAACGAAGACCGTGTCGATTTCGAGTCAGCCAGGCGTTGGTCTTTTGATTTTTGGAACTGAGTTGATGGAAAGTTTGAGGAGGTGCGAACGTCGAAGACCCTACCGTCAGAAGATCTTTTATCGCATACCCGAGTTCCTTCAGAACGTAAGTATATTCGCCCTTCATGTGGTTGTAGGACTGGAAACCGTCCAGATCGACCACGATAAAGTTATCATCAGCAGACCCCATTGAATATTTTTTCACACAAATAGGAAAGGAAGATCTAGAAAGAAACACAAAATACACCTTTTAAAGACTAAAAAATATACTTACTCATAACATTTTCATGTTCTTTAAAGAGAGACGTGCAGATTTTCTTTAAAGGCCTAAGAGATACGTGCAAAGTTCTTTAAGTAACGCCTTATAAAATAGAAACTATTTTTTAATCTACTACTCTCAATAAGAATGGAAATAACTTACCAGTTCAATTCAAGTCTTCTGAAGAAATCTCGCGGGAGGCACGCTCTTTTATATTCGCGCGAGAACTATACTTATCGCGACCGCATCAAAATGTCAGGGTCATTCCAAAAAAGGATCATGATGAAAGAAACTCTTTGATAACGCGCTTACATATTCATAAAATATGCTTGTGAAATGGCATGTGAGGGTCGTGAGAAAGGAAAAGCCTTAAGAACTGAGAGAATGCTATATATTTATCCCCTACTAAAAAAAGGCGGTTGTTGGACTTGTTTATAATGATCTTGTAAAGGTCACCTTGGAAAACTAACCTGGTTGGATTGTTTCAAAACAACTTGTAAGGTATATCCTAAGTTTGTTAATAATTATTTTCAGTTTTGTACCTTTCTTATCTTATAATAATTTCAGCATACAATTTCATGCCAGAATGTAATTTCAGAAACGCAGTGAATGCAAATGAGAAACAGTACTATTTGAGTCGATACTTGTAAAGATTTAAAAGGTAAATCAGAGGCCGATGATAATTAAGTAGAGGCTTTATTAAAAGATGGAATCAATCACGCACATGGCATATCACATAAGCAACAAAAACTACACTGAACAAGTGTTGCCAATACAACATAAGCAAGATATAAACAGTTACGGTTAATATACATATAACATCAAATTACAAACCAGGGAGTAAATGTTATTATTCTCAACACCCTCCCTTAATCACATATTATTTTACATTTATCTCTTAAATAACATAATCTTGGTTTAGGCAAGCATTTTGTAAATAAATCAGCTAACTGATTTTCACTAGAAACATATACAAGATTTATATCATACAATTTTACAATATCTCTAACATACCTTAATTTAATATCCAAATGTTTTAGTCTAGCACAATTACTTTCATTTAATATTGCTTTAATTGCAGACTGATTATCCTCATAAACTGAAACTTTAATGTTGTCGACTCCTAAAATTTCTTTTGTTACATTATAAAATACAGTTAGGTCCTGAATAGCTTTTGCTAAAGCCAAAATTTCTGCCTCAGTAGAGGACAGAGCAATAGATGTTTGCTTCTTAACAGACCAAGTTACAGGACAATCACTAAAGAAAATAATATACCCAGAAATAGATTTTCTATCATATGTATCTGACCCCCAATCAGCATCAACATAAACATTTAACATAATATCAACACTATTAGATTTACAAAATAATAATTTGAGATCAGATGTCCCTTTTAAATATCGAAGAATTCGCTTTAGACCAGCCCAAGCACTGTTAGTGGGTTGCTCTTGTATCTGACTCAGACAGTTCACAGAATACAGAATATCAGGACGAGTTGTCATAGATAGGTACAGCAAAGCACCTACGAGTTCACGATAAGGGCCATGAAATCTTTCACCATTCACAAAATTTGATGAAGTTGACTTAGGCACTAGGGGAGTATCAGATGGCTTACAATCTAACATTCTAAATCTGTTTAACAATTTTTCAACATAAGCATTTTGGCCTAAAGTAAGTTTGTTCTGTGAATATTCAAAGCTTATTCCTAGAAATTCATTTGCAACTTCAGCTTTGGACATCTCAAATTCATTTTTAAGTAATTCAATCACAGTTCTTACCTCTGAATCATTAGAACCAGCAATAAGCAAGTCATCCACATACAGCACAATAAATATTTCACTCTGTTTAGTTCTTCTCACAAAAATACATGCTTCATAGTTTAGTTGTCGGAAGCTTAACTGAATTATAAAATCAGTAAATCTCTTGAACCACTGCCTCGGTGCTTGCTTAAGTCCATAAAGACTCTTAAGAAGCTCGCACACACGACCACTGTTGTCACTGTAGCCCATTGGTTGTTCCATGTAGATTGTTTCTTGGAGATCACCATTCAGAAATGCAGTCTTTACATCTAATGCATAGATTTCAAGATTCTTTTGAATAATGATAGCTAGGACAAGCCGAAGTGATGATGTGCTAATTACAGGAGCATAGTTCTCAAAATAATCAATGCCTGGCTTCTGTTCAAAGCCACGAGCCACCAGTCTAGCTTTGTAAACATTGTTTCGTTTGATACATAACACCCATTTACAGGATATTGGCTTTTCATCCTTTGGCAAGTTGACTAATTTCCACACTTCATTTTTATTAAGAGAAGCTATTTCCTCATCCATGGCTTTCCTCCATAGGACTTGCTCTTCTTTTGGCAATGTTTTTATATCCTCATATATTACTGTGTCAAGAGTTGCCACATTAGCTTCATACACAAAGTAATCATTCAACTTTACAGGTAATTTTATATTTCTTCTTTGCCTAGTAATTTCTTCATGCCTTTCTTCTAGATTCTACATCACTTGAATCACATATTACTTCATCTTTAGCAGTATCTTTACTTTCTATGGAAAAAACATCTTGAACTGAGATACATAGAACAATACATCGAGAAACTACAACATGATTTGTGACTGGGTCCAGTAAACGATAACCCATGGTAGAATATCCAATAAAAATCATCTTTTTTGATTTTGGATCCAATTGCTTTCTTAAGTTATCCGGAACTCTCATGTATGCATCAGATCCAAACACCTTAATAATATTCAAATTATGTATGCATCAGATCTCATGTATGCATCTCATGTATCATGATCTCATGTTGCAACTCTCATGTATGCATCAGATCCAAACACCTTAATAATATTCAAATCAGGTGGTTTCCCATATTTGAGCTCATAAGGTAGATTTTCAACAGTCTGATTTGGAATTCTATTCTTAAGATATGCAGCTGTCTGTACAGCATAACCCCAAAAGGATTTAGAAAGCTTTGCTTCACATATTAGAGCTCGAGCCTTCTCTAAAAGATATCTGTTGGCTCTCTCAGCCACACCATTCAAAGGAGGTGAATATGGAGGAGCAGGATCTATCATAACACCATTTTTCTTGCAATAACGAGCTAGTTCACCAGACACATATTCCTTAGCGTTATCACACCGGATTTTGTAGAGATCAGGATTCTGCTTTAGGAACAATTTAAACACTTCATCTATGTCACCCTTGTGCTTTAAGAGATGCACTTCAGTAAATCTAGAGAAATCATCTATGATTGTAGCAAAATACTTTTCACCTTCCCTAGTGGGCGGATCAATGGGACCACATATGTCAGTGTGTACCATTCTCATCGGCACATGCTCTCTGCTTCTAGGGCCTTTGTTCATAGGAGTGTTGGAATGTTTTGCTATTACACACTCTTCACAAAAACTTGATGGTGACTCAGATACTGGCAAACCCATTTCTTTTAGTATTTTATCAGATGAGTGCCCCATACGCCTGTGCCATAATTCTGCATTATGATTTGCAATGTATGTTGAAGGTTTAACAGGTTCAAATTGACTCACATACTGTCCTTTCTCATTGAGTTTAGCAAACTCAAATTTTTCATTCCTATTTTCAATAACAGCTACATCATTCTTAAAAATTACACTGTAACCTGCTTTTTGAGTATTCTTCACAGATATTAATTGACCGTTCAACTCAGGCACATAATCTTAAAGTAATATTTCTCTTCCATTTAATGTTCCAGATACTGTACCAATACCTTCTACCTTTAAAACATCATTTTTCGAAGCACATGCAACAGTTCCAGAAAAAGGTTTAATTTCTTCAAACCACTCACCTTTATTACACATGTGTGTAGAAGCTCCAGAATCCAGAATGAAATTTCCAGCAGGCTCGCCAACCATGAATGTTACTGCAGCCGATTCTTTGTAATCTGATTTATGCTTAAATCTGCAGTCCTTCTTGTAATGCCCTGGACGTCCACATCCAAAGCAAACTAATTTTCTCTTGCAAAACTTGGCGATATGACCTTTACTTTTACATTTGTGGCAGATGATATTACGTTTATCAGCGCTAAAAGCTACGTTATTACTTGAGCCAGAAACACTAGAATCGTAAGAATTTCTCTCACCTTGCAATTCTTCAGCATTCAAGAGTCTTTGCATGACAAAGTCCAGCGTAAGCATTTCATTTGGCTGGTTCTCAATCGTCGATTTAATAATGTCGTACTCAGCAGGTAGCGACATCAACAAATAAATAATTACATCCATATCTTTGACTTCAGCACCCGAGAGTCGCAGTTCATTTACGATCGCCAACAGTTCGTTAATATGTGACTGCATACTGCAATCTCGGCGTTTCTTTAGTGTCGATAATTTCTTTCGTACTAATATTTGACTAACTGCACTCACCTTTAGGTATTTATTCTTTAAACTGCTCCAAATTTCACATGCAGAAGATTCACTCGACATGGTCGCCAATATAGCATCATCTAAAAGGGTTATCAGCAATGCGTAAGCCTTTTTTGCATCTTTGATTTCAGCAACTTTCGTTTCATCCGCTTCAACGTCTAAATATTTATCAAGTTCTTTGGCCGCAAACACAGCTTCAACACGACTCTTAAACAGAGAAAAGTTTTTACCGTTAAACGGCTCAACACAATACTTTGCGTTCTCATCACGTGCTGCCATTTCAAATTTCACTTAACGCGTGATTCCGATCCAAACAAATAAATGCCACAAGACAAATATAAATGCTTCGCCTCTAGCGTGTTCAATATCAGAACCACGCTCTGCTGTAAAGATTTAAAAGGTAAATCAGAGGCCGATGATAATTAAGTAGAGGCTTTATTAAAAGGTGGAATTAATCACGCACATGGCATAGCACATAAGCAACAAAAACTACGCTGAACAAGTGTTGCCAATACAACATAAGCAAGATATAAACAGTTACGGTTAATATACATATAACATCAAATCACAAACCAGGGAGTAAATGTGATTATTCTCAACAATACTTCACCGACTTCGAGGGAGAGAGTCTGATTTACTGGCTAGCGCGCGTTTGCCTTTTGGCTACGTCTCTCTTAGCTATTGCAACGCTCGGCCATATCTTAGGCCCTTGCTTAGCTTCGCCGATTTAATTAATACTTGGGAGCCAACTAGTTAGATTCTGATAGCTTCAGCTATACCTTTCAAATATTTTAGTTAAGCTAGTTTTAGTTTAAATTATTATTATTTTAAGTTCAAGCCCGAGGGGAGACTTTGTGTAAAGTTCCAAGTAGGAACTGATTGTAAATATACTGAAAAATAAAGGGTTGTAAACCCTTTTTAAGTCTTAAGTGTTTTGTTCACATACTTAAGCGATTATTCTCTTGTTAGTGTTCATGGGTGTTACGAAAAACACACAGAAAGATAACTATTTAATTCTGTTGCGGGCTGCCTCTACCCGAGGCTAGGTGCATTTGTGAATAAAAGACTAGACAAAACGTTTATTTTCATTACAGCAGTCCTTCTCCTACAGAAGTCAGTTTCTATCTGAAGTTCAGCCCGCAGGCTGATGTCATGATTGGCGATGCCACGCCCAGTCGGTATTTCACTTCACTTCACAACATCCTCCCCCCCCCTTGAGACTCAATCAAGCTGATAACAAACATTATTAAAAAGGTCAAGTCTTTTCGGTGTTTTTACATGCCGTCCAGAGGAGGTGTATCGTCGTATTACCATTTTATCAGGTGCTTCTAAATTACATTCAACGCTAGGATTAGATTCCTCTGCACCCAGTTTCTCATCGGGAATTATATTTCTGTCATTAGTATGTATCTCCAGAGGAAAGATTCGCTGTATTGGTCGCACAACTGTTCCATGCCGGGTCTTAAGTTTAACTGTCCGAATCCTTCCATCACGTCCAGGGATCAACTCTGTAATTCGGGCTAAGGGCCAAAGCAAACGTTTTTTGTTATCATCCCCCATTAATACTATTTCTCCAACAATGGGCTCACGAGATCTCTTTTCGTTATGCTTTTGAACCAGCTGACTCAGGTATTCTTTCCTAAAGCGTTGTCGCAGATCATGCAACATTTTAGTTCTATATTTTATTCTCTTATTAAGACTTAACGAATTTAATTCATCGAGATCTTCAACACTAGAATTTCTGTTCTCGATAAGAAACATGGCGGGTGTCAGAGGAACCAATTCCTGCGGATCTTCAGAAACATATGTTAAAGGTCTATAATTAATTATGGCTTCACAATCACAAATTATAGTATAGAGTTCTTCATAAGATAACACTGATTTACCTAAAGTGCGTTTCAACAGCTCTTTTACCGTACGAACCAACCTCTCCAACCAGCCGCCGCACCAGGCTGCGGTAGGTGGAATAAATTTCCAAAGTATTTTTTCAGTTCTAGTTTCCTTCA
Organism: Stegodyphus mimosarum; assembly: GCA_000611955.2. Lineage (NCBI taxonomy): Eukaryota > Metazoa > Arthropoda > Arachnida > Araneae > Eresidae > Stegodyphus > Stegodyphus mimosarum. Next base: position 122,022 of record KK116153.1, read on the forward strand.
ATATTTTATCCCAGTTTAGTTTTGATAAATCATTAGATGCACCTCGAAAATTTGTCCCGTTA
>KK116154.1:0-95930 GCA_000611955.2 Stegodyphus mimosarum
AGGAGATAGAAAAGATTTAAATTAAAATAAACTTGGTTAGTTTAACTGAAACCTTACAAATGTGTCAATGCAATGCACTGAAAAGAAGTTGTGGTTAATAATGTACCTTCTTTTTATGTCCGATTTTTAAATGTTCTCCTAGAAATCCATATTCAATTTGTTCTTTGAATATGTACAGTTTTTTTGTCATTAAATTGCCATAACGGTTTATCGTATTTCTTGGAAAGTACCGTTGGCTTCCAAAGAATTTCAATATTTTTCATCTGCAATCATAGTTTTATTATGACTCTGCATTAAGCAGTTTCACCTCATTTCAAATTTGAAATATCTTCTGTCAATGAAGTAATTTTAATTATTTCTGATTTCGAAGAAGACCAAGCCTAAGGAATCATACTCAAAACTTCAAGCCCTATTTTCTTTAGCTGGGTAATTCATGCAGTAATATTCTGAAAACGATTTGAATCTCTTTGTACACAACATTTTTAGATTCTTGATTATGATTAGGTGTAAACTTTTGTGGGGAATTCGATATACCAGCTGGAAGATAAAAAAATGGTATACGTTTCAAAAAGTCAGTTTTGTGCAAATAGGTGATCATTTATCGACAAAAAGTTAAATTTTACAATTTTATTTTCTTATCGCTTTAGGAATAACCGTTGAATAAATCTGCAAATATGTCTACTGCGCTTTCTGGCCATAATTTACTTCTCGCAATAATGGCAGGGTCCTAGCATTGAAGAGTCATTGGGATTTTTGAAGCAGGAGACATGAAAAATGAGCAATGGCCTTGCCGGGACTCGAATATGCCCCAAGTGTTCTACTTGAACGTGTAGTGTTCAAGTAGTAGTGAATGAGTAGTGTTCTACTACTACTCACCACGAAGTCATGCTGAAAGGAGGGAGATAATACCTCATAGCATTTTTTAAATAACTTGGCTTTGTGACTTTTTAATAAGAAGTGTCATTTGTCATTGTTTCATTAGCCTTTCACAAAATAGACATAGAGAGAGAGGGGGGATCATTACCTTCCTGACTACATAACACTAATCACCTTTAAATGTTATGGTTTTTGCTGGTATATGATAAAAGAAGAAATAGCTTTCATCAACGTTATAAATAGGTTTCAGCTGATGACCATCTATTTCATTAGATTAATTCTTCAAACAATCTTCTACAGCTCTAACTAAAACATCTCTGACAATTCACTACTCACATGACATTAGATTTCATAAAGCGATTTCAATTTATTCAACCATCCAATAAAAGAACAAATATATTTTATATCATTTGCAAGACAGTTTCTTTTGTGCGTATAGCCTACCAGCGACCGAGCGTTAAAATCGTTGAACATTGGTAATTCTGTCCGAGGTTCGAATTCCGCGAACGGGCTGGCTGCATGGGCGTTTTCGTGGTTTTTGTTATATGTAACATGCATGCGTGTCAGTTCCCCTTAGAAAGTCCTACACGAAGGCATCTCTACACTTAGGTAGATAGCCCTCGAGGCTTTGCCGTAATTACATAAACAAATCTTTTGTCTGTCCATCAGCACTGGTCTTTTCGTTAAAAATTTGATGCACAACATTGAGCAAAAATTCAGCAAAATGTGCTCAATCTGAGGAAATTTTTTTATCTTGGATACGTATCTTTTCGAAATTAATTTTTTGAAAACAGTTTTTCTTTCTTCTACTTTTTTATTAGTCAGAAATAACTGTTTCCACTGCTGACTCAGGAATAACTAGCTCTTCGAGATCTCATTTGTTGGCGTTGCATTCGTATCAAATGCTCTAAAAATTTAAGTTTTCTCTTTTACAAGATAAAATTGCAAAGAGAAATCCAACTAAAAGGTGCTTACCGAATAGCTTAGGAATGAAGTAAGTGTCTTTCACCAGCAAATTGCTTTGGCTGCAGACTCCATTATCATCCATTCTATCTTCCCAAACAATGTATTGAAACCAACCACTGCGCCTTATTATGTTTGAATTTCCAGGCAACAGCGCTTCTTAAACATTTCCCGTTCATGACCGCTTTCAATCATCTACATTTTTTTTTTTTTTTTTTTTTTTTTTTAAGCAAACCCAGATATTAAGTATAAAATAAAGTTTTAAAAAATCTGAAAGCTTTCAGATTTTGCATTTTTTAACGGTTTGTGTTTTACCTTTATTTATTAAATATCATGTTCTTCGCACTTAAATCATAAAATTCAATTCAACAGCAATATCACAAAATAATTTTTAAAGGGCCATATCTTTAGAACTTCTGATACACAGTGTCGCGCTCTGGGAATAAAAATGTTTTTTTTTCGTACAGTGTTGCTCGCTTTGAAATCGTTGAGTTTCTTAATAAAAAAATTCGTTAAAGTTTTACAAAATATGAGATAGATAATAAAACAAGTTCCAAATTCGGGCTTCCAGATGCCCATATTCGCAGTAGGATTACGTCATTCAAAGTTGGACGGCTCTACGTACCGTTGTTTTATCACAATGGGAGAAATATACATACATTTATGTAGATTCTTCATTATTTAATTTCTTTAAATATAATAAAGAGCTCTAATATTTGGTGGCATCAATCTGAAAAGTGAACCGACATGTGCAGTGAATCATCTCAAAATGCCAAAATGAAATTAATAGTCCTTCTGGGCAAATTGCCCCTTTGGTCTAATGAAAATGAATATTTTCCAAATAAGTAATTTATTTCTTTAGTAAACAAAGTGCACATAAAAGTAGTAGTTTTAAAATTCGTTCCAAGTGTGGGAAAATGAATGAAAGAAAATCACGTTTGAATGAGACGAATGTGCTTGATTTTGCAGGGTAACAAACTAAATCTTGCGACAATATTTCACATTGTTGGACGTAAAGCATTTTCAACGTTTTTCAGCATTAATATTTGAATTTAATAAGTGTTAAAGTCAAATACTTCGTTTAACATAAGTACGGGGTACCGAATGGCAAAAGACCATTTAATGCCATTTCCAATATTGTGCGAAATATAGTTATAGCTACGATCCTGAATTCTGTCAAGGATTTTTGTGGAAAATCGGGTTTTAAGTCATTACACAGCTCAACAAATTCCTCTTATGCTCGATATAGCAGGGTATTAATCTCCTTAATGTTAAACAAAAATGGATTTTGGAAGCAAGATAACATTTTAAAATCAAAATTGGGAATAAAATGTTCGTAAAATTGTTTTTCTAGGGTTTTTATCGATCTTTTAAATAAAAATTTAAACTTTATAATTTAAAATAAATATACTTCTAATTGTAATTCATTCCGCGTGTTATAAATGGTGTTTTACAAGTTATCTAATGTAACAGCTTAATGAACTTCTTCATTATGCCAAGTACTCAGCTTGTAGGAATGTAATGCGGATAATAATAGTAGTAAAATTTATATACAAAAGTAAATTTCAAGATGTGAATCGCATTTCTAATGATGAATATCACATTTCATATAACTCACAACTGATCGCATTCTTCATAATTTCATGTATGGAACGCGATATACTTTCCTTATAACATTAAAAATTCTCTATCATAAATCTGATTGTATATTTTTCTATCAAATGCAGTTTGAATTTGCATTTTTTAGCTGATCTGTTGCTCCAAATGTACGTTAGAATTTTTTCAGGCTAACTTAAAAAACTATTTTAATTCGTGATAAATAACTCCGATATCTTTTAGATTTCTCCTCTTTTATTTTATTTTAGTTTAGAGAATGCTATTGTTAATCGTTAAATAAATTATCAAAAATTGGGTCTTAATTTAAATACATCTTGCATACATTTTTTGCTACTTGCAATTTCTTACAACAAACATGCATTATTTAATTTGATCATTGAAATTTTAAGATATGTAACTTTAAATTTCCTAATTAAACAAACCAAATCATGACGTTTTTCGAGTTCACAAATGCTAATTTAGTTCAATATTCTTCCACAATTACTTACTTCATGTTCACTGTTATTATTTGCCATTTATCCAGTCTCTTTTCCTAAATTCTTCTTTCAGCATTTACTCGGAGTTCATTAAGTGTTCCATAATTATTCAGAAATCTAAGAAATTTGTCTTCTCAGTGTTACCTAGAAATCATCCCGTAAAACTGTATTGTGGTTTTGTGTGTGTATGTGTAGCAACATGAAACTGGCTGATCAGTACTTAGATTTCAGTGCTTATATATTTTGATTACAGTAAACATGATTTTAACAATTATTTAAAGAACTTATTCTTTATCTGTATTTAAATACATATACGTCTGTTTAAATACTTGCTTTTCTTTTAGTGCCATCAGCACCACAGAACGTAAGAATTTCCGATGTAACAAATACTAGCATACGTATCGAATGGGATGAGCCCCAGCCCTCTGTAGGAGATATTCTGAATTATACGGTGAAATGGACCAACGTCGAATTAAATATAATCAGCCTAGGTTATGCATCGAGGTCTCCATATAATATAAAAAACTTAGTGCCTTATTCAAACTATAGTGTACAAGTTCAAGCGTTGACTAAAGCAGGTGCTGGAAAATGGTCTGAAAGTAAAACATTTCGTACAGCAGAAGGGGGTAAGTTACTTCAGCTACAATTATTTGCTTATAATTTTAACTACAAATGCTTGCGTAATATTTTATTCTGTGGCGAAAGTATTGAAAACAGTGACCCTGAAACCCACAAGCTTCATATTCTAGTTTGAGAATGAACAGGATTATCTGAAGACGGAAAATAGCTAAGTTTTTCTGGCTATGAAGGAGGATGCTTTGACGAAGAATTTTCTTAGAAGAACCCGGCCTCATTTGCGTTATACGTAGAGAAATTCTCTGTAAAGGTTCTTCCACTGTCAGGAACAGAAACTGCATAACGACTGGAATTTCCTGACTTGAACGATTCTGCAATTGTCGGCCTCAAATTAGAAGAAAAACCGCAAATTTGTCTAAAAGTAGGTTTTTATTAAATGCTAAAAATGGAACTAAAAAGATATATAAATTGCAACACAACTTACTGAATTTAGAAGTATTAGAATTTAAATTTAATCGAATATTTTTGATAAAGGATTATGTGTAATTTATTTGAGATTTTCTGTTATATGTATATAGGTTTTCTCTTTTCTGCTAGCAAGCGGCTTTCAAACACTCTCCATGATGATTTAATCAAACTAAAGAGTTAACTAAATGCTTGATAACAGGTAGCTAGTTGTTTAATGTATTGATGCAGAAGCTGAAGTGGTGAAAAAACTGAGGATCAAATAGGAGAAAATAGAGCATGGTTGATTGAATCATCAGATTTAGAGTGGAGAACAAAGCTGAAAGTCATGAATAGAAATAGTATTTATATACAGTTATATAAAGAATGATTTATAGACTAAGCTCAATTTTTTATATTATGAACAAGGTTGTCATATTCAGAGTGCTGGTGCAAACTTGTTCTAATCTAATGCAATTTTCTGAGTCGTATCAGCATCCTAACTCACTATTTATTTAGTCGCTTGCGGTGAGTTACAGGTATTTTATAAGTAGCTTTTTCATTGATCTCTCATCCATTTCCTTAGGTATCCTGAGTCTAGAGTATTATAAGGAAAAATTATATATTTAAGAAACTTTTATGGATTAAGTTCAGTTTCCCCAGGCTATATGCGAAAATAATTTACACTTATTAATCATGGAAATGTATTCTGTACAAGTGGGGGTGTCTAATTCAGATTGTGCATGTTCTTAGTGTCTAAATAAAGAACAATGTTAAGCAACAGACATTTAGTGATACCGAGAATTATTTTCTTTAACTAGTATGTAAGTATTATTTAATTGTCATTAACTAGTATTGTTTAGTATATTGCTGAGAATACTTAAAATTTGGAATATATATCTACGTCCTTAACTAGCCAAATCCTTCAGTTACTGTGAATTATTTTTGGTAAATGTAATGTATTTTATATATCATAAACAATGGCTTTCAAGTTATCCAGCGCAGCAGAGTATTAAGCCGTTCAGCTTTGCCAAAGTTCTTGAAGAAATATGGTGCGGAAGATAATTGTACTGATCATTAATATATAAAACAAACACTTAAGGGTGTAAGATATATTTCTAATGGCAAAATAACTTGTAACGGATTGCTTTCCTCTTGAGGTAGGATTTAAAGTGTTGAATACGATATCTTTCTCTTTATTAAAATATCATTTCTTCGCTGTTGAACTCTGTGTTTTTCTTCCAAAAGCAGTATGAATTAATGATTTTCACCTTATCATTTGTTTCAAAATTATATTCGAATATTTGTTAGGCTAATTCCAAAAAACATTTTTGGGGGGAAAACTGTTAATTTTCATTATTGACTAGCAGCTGCGCGGCCAGCCTTCGTCTGGCTTTTAAGTGTACCAGAAAAATGCCTAAAGGGAACACCAAACATTAAATTTGAAAACTGCACAGAATTTTACTCTGCAGAACAATTTTATCGAAAAAGAAACAAACAACAAAGGGAAAAAAAATTCAGTTAAAAATGCATTACATATAAAAAGCATGCAACGAAATAAGCAATGTCCCTTAATACAAATATTAATTATCCTAATAAATAAATTAACCAACTTCCCTTTTCAAAATCTTAACAACTCAAATGGTATAAACAGATTAAGAACTTAAACGGATTAAAAAATATCACGCAAAACTTTTTTATAATTAAAATTATATATAATTAAAACATAATATTACAATGAAATAAGCAATATCCCTTGCTACAAATGTTAATTATCCTAATACTAATAAACTAATAAAGTAATTAAACAATTTACCGTTTCAAAAAGAAACAACTTTTTAATTTCTTAAACTTTTCAGTCTCTTAAAAACAGTAACATAAGAAATACGATGAAAAATTGTTGCCAAACCGAAATTTTTAAAAGAATGAAACTATTCAAAATGATGCAATTTTACCAAAAATCTATCAACAACAATAAGAAAGGAAAATTGTTGCCAAAACTACATTTTAAAATATATGAGATGTGAGAAGTGTATTCGGAAGCTTCATTTAAAAAATTTTTTAAAAATACAAAATATTATTATTTTTCCAAAATTCCTTTTTTAAAAGGAGTCGAAAGGATTAAAGTTCAACGTGTCCAAAAATCAAAGGAAAATAAACAGCCCATTTTTTAAAATAAGTTTTTTTTAAAAAAATTCCACCGAAAAGGTGTTAAGCTCACCTTCCTAAATAAATTCGTATTTGATAGATTTATTGAAATACGAAATTTATTTTAAGTTCGTAAAATAGCGAAGTGTCTACGCTTCACGACGATGTAAAAATGAAACGTATAGAGTGAAATCTCGCTTTCCTGTAGCCCATTATGTCTCAAAATGACGAGATTTGGTCAAAACATAAAATAAAAAAAATTCTAATTCGAATTTCGAAAAAATCGCTTCGAGGTGCACTGGCTCTTGTGTAGATACACCTATGTACCAAATTTCGTGGCCCTGGGTCTATTAGCTTACTCGCAACACGAACGAATGACACACACACGCACGCACGCACGCACGCACGCTCGCACACACACACACACACACACACACAATTATTTAAAGAAATTATTCTTTATCCGTATTTAAATACATATACGTCTGTTTAAATACTTGCTTTTCTTTTAGTGCCATCAGCACCACAGAACTTAAGAATTTCCGATGTAACAAATACGAGCATGCGTATCGAATGGGATGAGCCTCAGCCCTCTGTAGGAGATATTCTGAATTATACGGTGAAATGGACCAACGTCGAAATAAATATAATCAGCTTAGGTAATGCATCGGAGTCTCCATATCATATAAAACACTTAGTGCCTTATTCAAACTATAGTGTACAAGTTCAAGCGTTGACTAAAGCAGGTGCTGGAAAATGGTCTGAAAGTAATACATTTCGTACAGCAGAAGGGGGTAAGTTACTTCAGCTACAATTATTTGCTTATAATTTTAACTACAAATGCTTGCGTAATATTTTATTCTGTGGCAAAAGTATTGAAAACAGTGACTTTTATCAAGGTTTAACTAATTAACTATTTGACATGCAGTATTTAACTTTCTAAGATTATTATGTTAATTAACCAGTTATTATGATTTTGATCTGTACTATAAGTTCTTTTTTTCGTATTCCTCACCAGAATGTAAATTAGAGATATAAACTGAGAATTTCGAATCTTAGACAGAGAGTTTGTGTCACTCGTACCGCGTTTTTAGAAGCTCTATCTAAAATAGATTATTCGGCTTTTGCATTCTCTCGCAGCGATACTTTTAAACTTATGTTATGGTAAAATTAGTTGAGCCAAATTTTAGTTAATTTACTTGACTGCATAGTCTTAGGCTACTATTTATTTGACTGTTACTGCTTAATTTACATGGATATGAGAGTGATTTGTCTGTAGCGCAAGTCGTGCCTTTTATGTTCAGTTCAAGATTTAAATAAAAAGGCTATTTAAATCTTCTCATGTCTTAATTATGATATTTCAGGCTTAGCGATAACTCTCTAATTTGTCCAGTAAGGCTGCAGGTATAGAGATCACATGGTGGTATGCTCGCTTGGCGTATGCAGTTGCTTGCTAGCGCCGCCTTGTATTAGCACCAATGAGTAGTGCAGCAGCGCGCGAGTTCTGCATGCCCTTCAAGATGATAATGGCCTTGAGATTCAGTCCTGGGTCAGTTAACAGACCCAGGATTCGAGTTTCATACAGGAACTCTTCTGCAATAGCGGTTTGATATTCGACTGTCATATAAAAGATCCAGGATCGAATCCCGTGATCATTGTCATCTTGAAGAACATGCGAAACTCGCGCGCTGCTGCACTTCTCATTGGTGCTAATAGATGGCGACACGAACAAGCAACAACATGCCAAGCAGCGCGAGCATACCAGCCCGTGATCGCTACAATGGGGCCGTGGTAATTTATATGCCTCTGTTGTTTAACGCTTTGGTGTTTTAGGAGGCTTTGCTCGTATCAGAAGTGCGATGCAAGAGACCGCGTGGCTTTGGGGACAGAACTTGAGTCCATTTCATGGGAGTGAAATACACTACCTTGTCACAAAAGGGCTCTTCTGATTCTACCCATACATGTAGCCAGGAGCAAAGCCTCCACTAAAACACCAAATCATTGAACATCAGAGACATATAAATCAACACGGCGCCACAACTTAACTTTAGGTCCTAGATCAATAGCAACCTTACAGCTTAATTATTGAAGTTGCTCAGTGTCAGTATGTGCAACTATATTAAAAGTCACGGTTCAAAGGTTTATTTATTGAGGGGAGAAACTGTAAAATTTACACGTGTGGTTTCTTCATTATGGAAAAGTAAAGTCATGAAATGTTTTAATTTAACGGAACTTCTCGAAATACGAATTTCATTAAATATGTATTCATAATTAATGAATGCAATTTCATTGTTATTCTTTGTCATTTATCAAAATGTTTTCGTAAATTAAGTTTTCAACATTAATGTGGATTTTGTTAGATATTTTGTGATTATTTCGAAATCTAAAACCTAGCATTTTGTTAGATCGGTATCTGAATGTCACTGTCAATATATTTTTATTACAAGAAACACGATTTCAACAATTATTTAAAGAAATTATTTTTAGTTGCATCTGAATACATATACTCCCGTTTAAATATTTGTTTTTGCTTTTAGTGCCTTCAGCACCACAGAACTTAAAAATTTCCGATATAACAAATACAAGCATACACATCGAATGGGATGAGCCTCAGTCTCCTGCAGGAGACATTTTGAATTATACGGTGGAATGGACCAACGTCGAAAACGGTAACATCGACCGAAGTAATGCTTCAGAGTCTCCGTATCACATAAAACAGTTAGTGCCTTATTCAAACTATAGTGTACGAGTTCAAGCGGTGACTAAAGCAGGTCCTGGAAATTGGTCTGAAATTAAAACATTTCGCACAGCAGAAGGAGGTAAAGATATTTAAAGTATAATTATATAATTATCTATTTACAATTTATTGCTTAATATTTTATTCTGTTGGAAACGTACTGAAAACAATGAGATTGTTTCAAACTTCATATTAAATTTGAGAGTGGATTGCATTATTTGTAAACGATAAAATACACAAATTTTGTCTATGTTTAAATTACACATGAAAGTATCCTAGATAAGTTCTTTCCATTATCAGAAATATAAATCAGAATGAAAAGCTAATGTATTTCCTGAGTTTACAAATTTCGCTTTTGTGTGCCTCGAATTAGCCGAAAACACCAAATTTTTATAAAATTATATTTTTGATTAAATATCCAAACTGCAAAAAAAAACTAAATTTTTTTTTTACATTTACTACATTACATCTACTCATTTTAAATAGCTTAGATTTTAATTTAACTGAATACTTCTGAGGATCAAAAAAGAGAGTCAAATGACGACCTCTCTCCAAATGAATAGAATTTTTTTCTAAAATAATCTGTATAAAATTCAATTTTATCGAATCTTGAAGTTGAAATTAGTATGCTTATCATCTGCGTAGAGAAAAGATTATGACTTTCTGTAGAAAAAATTCAACTAAGAAACAGAAAACTAAATTTCGGTAAATGTTTTTTTCCCTTAATATAGGATATCTGAAACAAACTTATGAAAACTGAACGAAGGAAGTAAATATATGGAGCTTTTAAAAAAGATTGCTACACAGGCCTTGTTTCTTTAAATATTTTTCCCTGCTTCGGGTTCGAGATCAGGAGAACGGACTGGATGTGGTTTTCGGGGTTTTTCCCATGGGTAACGTGAATAAGAGTTAGTTTTCTTCAAAAACTCTCCACGAAGACATACCTCCTCTCAGGCATATAGCTGTCGTGACTTTGCCATATTCAAATAACTTAGCTTAACCTTTGGACATTTTAGACATTGAACCTAGACTTATAGAGTAAACAACAGGGTTTCTCCAAATTAAGGTAAAGAATTTTATGGATTTCAGTATTGCAGATAGAGAACAAAAATTACAATTAATAAAATATTCACTATTATTCTATGCAATAATTTTTCTAGTTATAGAATAGAATTACGATACTTATAAAGTAGTTCTTGTAGAACAAAAATTGCAGCTTTTAAAAATAGTCATCCCAAGCATATGTTCTATTTGTAATGTCATGAAGTTAGCCACAAATTTATTAACAGCTGCTATTTTCCTGAATGAGGAACCACTAACTGTCAAATCAAAAAAAATTGTTTGAAATTCTTCTATAAATTTGATTGAATTTCATGAATTCATTTAAATAAATAAATCTAATTATGTAAACGTTTTCTTTACAGTTATAAAATGGCTTGATATCTAGTGGTTAGGATCTTAAGCGGATATTGATCAAAAGCATATTATAGATAATATTTCTAAAACTATGCGAACAGCAGTATCTGCAAAGATAGTTTATAATATAATGGAGTCGAGAATAAAGAAAAACAGAAGGAACGAAATGAAGTAAACTGTCTCTTTAAACTCGCGTATGTTAAAGCTATTGAGTTCAAAATATGAAAATCATGACACTACCTGAGGTCAAAGGTTTACAAAATATTTAAACAGCTGAAAATTTAAATAATTTTATAAAGCATTTTAGTTTTTACTTTCATAAACATTTATGATGCTATATACATTTATTTGGTGGGTACTGTTGAGTTTGTTTATTTTTGTATTTTATTCGTTGCTTTATACTATGAATTACTCGTTACAGTGCATAAATAACTTTTCTTTAACTTCCCTTTGTAATGTAGAACTAACCCGAATATATATAATTTCTTCATTCTACAGAAATGGGAGATATCTTTTTGGGTACACACATTTTAATTAAAATACTGAATGTCATTATCCCGCACATTTAAATTGGTATCAAATCTAGGTTACAACGAAGAAAAAGCACTCTTTGTGTGTTTATTAAATCAGGCATTTAATTTTTTCACTTTCTTAGGAAATTTAATTACTCGCCAAATGCATTAAAGAAATGAAAATTATGCAGAATTCGACTTCATTCTTAAAATTAAAATAGCATTAAATTCGACGAAATTTTTTGCATTCCGATGATGGCATTAAATATCAGGTGTGCTTTTATCACACAGTAGTTCACAAAAATGTGTAACTTATCAATATATCAAATAAGAAATTTTTAAATAATAAAAAAATATTTTTGTTTAATAATTGCCAATTACTTAAAGGTTATTCATATCTGATAAAATACTTCATAGATTATGATGGAACATAGTTTTAAACAAATATAAACGCTATCTAAATTTGATTTTAATATATATTTTGCTCTTACTTTAATCAAAATTTCAACTACAAAATTTTCATGTCCCTTGTGTGCAAAAGAGATGTTAACAAAGTATTTGTCTAGTTAGAATTATTAATAATTGGACCATTAAATATTATTTTATTTTGAAAATTATATATGTGCTGCATTTTTAATTTAAAAGCAATATGAAAGTTTCACAGAAATAATTATTTTAAACAAAATTGGTCATGGTGTTGACAATTTATTTCAGAGTATTTCATTTTATTATACTCAAATCAATTTGTTTCAGCCCTATTTCCATTTAAACAAATAGATATAATTTTAATAATTAACTTGGTAAAAAAAAGTTTTTCTTAAAAAATTATGCTTAGGAACCTTATTTCTATTGTGTAGTTTTTAGAACCATCAAGAAGAAATCAGGGATGAGTTTTTAAGCAGAAATCTATTTTAGTTTCAGGGACTACTTCTCTGATGTAATTAAGCGATATCTAACTCTCTCATTATTAGTTGCTCAGCATCAGAAACCGTCGATTCAGTGAACAAACTAATTTCCTCGAGATGGCGCCACCACTTGCGATTTTCTGAATTTCATGCCATCTTAAAATCTAGAACTTTTTACAGAGTGGAAAAAATTTCAACCATTGCACACAGCCAAATTTTATTTTAAACAATGAATTTACATAAGAATTTGAGATAACTGTAATTAAATATCGTTACGAATTTTTGAGATGATATCAGTTAAAAAAAAAAGAGGTAAGGAGAAAAAAGAAGTCATTTGTCCTCACGCGATATTATTTTCCCATTTCTTACAGCTAAATAATAAATATATTTCCCCGTTCCATTTCTGTTTCTCTGTTCGTAGTTTGGATTTTCTCTTAGGTAAGAAACTTTGAATCTTTTGTAATATTTTCTTATCGCCAGTTAACTGCATTTAGATGGCAAACAGATGAAATGTATATTCCTTCAACATTTGATTATGAGTGCAAGTTTACTTCATCCGAACGCAATTAACATATCAAGAGAAGCTATTAAGAATAAAAAATAAAAAAGCATAAAAAGAACTCTATCATAATTACCACTTGATAACTGAAAAAAGCCAAGGCTCTCTTCCGAAAGCGAAACAAAAGTAGTATACTAGCACATTTGGAAACAGAAACAAAAATTAATAGCTGCGAACATAAGCTAAGTTAAAATTTGCTAAGTTAAAATAACTATCAGCTACGGAAATACAAATTAGAAATGATTTTGAAAAAGGAACATATTTGGATTTATCGCAAGTGATACACCAAAAGAAGTCACTTCTCAGTGGATAAAACGAGGTGAAAAAACACAAACTACAATAAGAGTACTTGTAGAAGACAACCAAATCTTAATATAAAAGATAAAACAACTAAATAAATATGAAAAAAAAAATTCACATAAAAAAAAGTCTCTTCAGCATACGTTATCTTTTCAGAAAGTTACATATATACATTAAAAGCAGAAAACGATATAAGCTCGAAGGACACATCAGCAAAACCTTCGAGATCGTAGACGAACTGTCTGAGTGTTATAAAATTAACGAAACAGATTGAAAGCTAAATGAATATTGGACTTTAATAAGAAAAATGGTAAAGAAACTTTACGCCCGTCTTGTTGTTTACATAAAACTTTTAGAATGACAGAAATAACAGTGATGCCAGATGCATAAAACATATGACCCCGCATTCGGTGCTTCCATGATGAAATGACCACCATTCCGGAGCCTTGTAGTGAAGCAAGGCTAATGGCTGTTAAATAAAGTGGCATTTAAAAAAAAAGTAGACTAAGAATTATACATTCGAAGTTATCGAAAAAAGAAAATTCGGAAACTTAAACTGGTGTGTCGATTCAGGAGTCACATGTCATATGACCGTTTATATAGACTTTTTCAAGAAATTAGACAGAAGCAAAACGGATCAAATAATTGCTAATGGTACTCAAATGATTGAGGGCAGGTTTGCTAGCTATTTTAATCAAGTTTTGACATCTTAATGTAGTTAAAAAATGCAAATCATCTTTGTTTTATAAAATGCGAACACTGTATATGCTATTATATATATTCAGTTATTATGTATATTCAGTTATTTTACTTTATCTTAAAGACTGGATCTCCATTTAAAAAAAGTCCCTCACTTGAATCAGTCCATTTAAAAAAAGTGCGTTGGACGTAACTTCGCATCAGAAATATTTGACGTTATTTCTGAACTAGTTAAGAATGAAGCATTATGAACACAAAAACGAATCTCGACGGTTAGTAATCGAATTATCAGAATGTAGTCTAGCTTTTTGTCTATTGCTGTATATATTGTCTAGTGGTCGACATAAACTGATTTTTTTCCGAAGAGCCTACAGCACTTGTAAAATCTAAAATTAAATGCTAAAATTGCTATGTTCGCAAATAAAACAGTGGTTAGTCAAATTAGGAAAACGTACTTGAATTAAATTGGATCTTCATTCATTTCTAAACCTATTTCTATCTTTATGCACTGATGCAACAATTTTCAATTTGCTTAGATTACTTCTAGAAGTTTTTCACGGAAATCTTTAAAGCCTTACGGATTGGTTTGAATGTTCAACATGGTATCAAAATGGCAATCCTATATATTTCGGCCTTGGAAATAACAAAAAAAAAAAAAAAAAAAAAAAATCAAGCTACCAAATCTGCGAAATCAACAGATCAGGTAACTTCTTTTTGTGTATATGATTTTTTGTAAAACCTGTTGTTTCATTGGGTTGAAGTAATCTGGTCCATTTATATATAGGTGACATCTTTTGTGACAAACATCTTCGCTTTCATATCAAGACATACGAAAAGAAGCATTCTTAACTGGGCATCATACATACAGCGACGTGGTCTCTATACCAGCTCTCTTCTTGCTTAAAATTAGCAACAATGCCTGTATTGCACTCGTGACTTTTCTTAACTTGTTTGGTCTTCGAGAACTCGACATTCTTCCTTTTGGCGTGTGTTGTTTCTGAGTCGACTCAAACCATTGGAGATACGAATTCCGAAGATGAGAACAAGCCGAACTATAAAGACTACTAGACGCGTTCTAGTTACGCGTACTGGTATTAGTTAAACTGACTTCCAGGAAGAATTCCAATCACAGTGCCAATGATGGTATATCAGTAATTGCTTAATTGTAGTAGGGGACTGCTTTATAAGAGATGGAGACTGTAGATTTTCAAAATTTGGTTTGACTTGTTCTGTTCAGGCAGTGTAACACTGTATAAAACTATAATTAATGCTAATAAAATATCAGAAAATTTCTAACAATAAGCACAGTAATTGCTTGGTCTGAGATAAGAGTTTTAATATTACTTTATTCAATAATTTGATGTTATAAACCGAGGTCCCCTTCCTCAAAAAGTCAAAGGTGCAATGGAAGTGCCTCCGCATCACGGATATTTTACATTGCTTGTGATAAATAATATTAGAATACTATTGCTAATGCTTGCAAGTCTTTTACAGCATCAATCGTAAGAGAGATTTCTTAGATGTAAGATGACATAATCACCGATGTTGCACATGCATTAAGCCTGATGGTATTGTTAGAAGTCCTTTGATAATAGTAAAAATTTGTTCAGAGTGCAGCTGACTATGCCTGTACGGCATGCCAATTTACGCTTGAATATAATTCAGCTCTAAAACATGTAGACATACTAATTTTGATTTTAAGGAACATATTAACTGCAGTCAAGATATTTTGCACCTGATTAAACTCAAAATAAATGTTTTCTTGCACTATCTTATTAGTATCTCCCGAATCAAATTTTTCTGGGCTACTTCTTAACTCTTATTCTTTTTTTTTCACTTGCAGTTCCGCTTTCTCCACCCAAACCTGAGATTGTAAATGTCACTGACTCTACTATAATTATTAAATGGTCCGAACCTCTGCCATCCAGGGGCCCTGTTCTCGATTATACTGTTGAAACGATAAACAAGAATACATCAAATGAAAAGCAATACACCACGGAAAATGTGAATTTCGTAATTAAGGAGTTGAATGCATATACAGATTACTCAATCCGCGTTCGTGGACGAACTGCAGCCGGTAATGGAAGTTGGTCTGAAGAGCTTTTAATTCGAACAAAAAGTGGAGGTATGTGGGCTTTATCAATAAAAACGTATATTTTATTGCATTATGATCTTTAAATGTATAATTATTGTGAAAATACCTAGCAAAAGTGTATATGCGCAATTTCTGTTCTGCTTGTATATATGTATATATATTACAATACAAATTACATATATATATGAGTATATATATATATATATATACACTCTATAACAAAAAACTCGACTCACCAAGAAGGATTTGTCCGTTGGGGACAAAAATTCGTGGATAGGAAGATTGTGTGCAGAATAGAAAATGATTAAAATTTCAGATCAATTGAATGATTTATTTCAGAGTTACATAATTACAAAGTAACATCCTCTATAAAGTATTGACCCACCTCTAGCCTGGATGCAAGCTGCTACATGGTGTGGCATAGACTAGTAAAGCTCCCGGATGCGGTATTTCTTGCCTAATTTGCTCCAATTGTCGGGCTAGGTCATCATCATTCCCTGGTAGATGCAGTCGCTTTCCCATCATATCCCAGACATGCTCGATGAGAGAGAGATCTGGCCGGCTAAAGAAGTGTTTGACAAGCTGTAAGACAGCTCATAGCAACACGTGTCGTATGTGGTCTGGCATTATCTTGCTGAAAAATAAAGCCAGGATACTGCAAAGGGAACGTTAGCAAAACAGGTCTCTGAATGTCGTCTACGTACAGCTGTGCGGTATGTGGGCCTCTAATAACTACCAAAGGCGTCCGGATATCAAGGAAAAGGCACCCCAGATCATAACGTCTGGTTGTGGCGTGCAGCAGTGAAAGCAGGATTGGCACGCTGCTCTGGGAGTCTCCAGACACGTCTTCGATGATCGTCACAACACAGCTGGAAGTGGGATTTATCGCTAAAGACTATCCGTCCCCATTTAGCATCATTCCAACCTGATCGAGCCAAGCACCATTGTAATCTGGCTCGACAGTGTGCAGGCGTGAGTTGCAGGTGGCGTAACGGTCGGTACGAGCGTAGATTTCGCTCTATCAGCCGTCTTTCAATGGCCATGGTGGACACTCGTTTGCGGGTCGCACGTCTGATGGTTGATAGCGATGAATCAGGCGTTGTGACAGCTGATCTGACAATCATTTTGTCCTCCCGATCTGTTGTGACCCTAGGTCGACTGCTACCATCATGACGCTGAAATCTGCCACTGTCCCTCCATTCTTGCATCTTTTAATCTCCGCATCGCTTCGACTCATATGACGAGGGATTCTCCGATTTGCGTAACCTGCCTCTTTCAGTCCAATGATACGACCTCTTTCAAACTCTAACAGTTGCTTGTAATGAGCCCGAATTCTGCGGCGGAGCATTTTTTCAGTCATTGAAAGGTATCCCAAATTGAAATGCAACAGAAATTTTTAACACAGTTCAAAAACAGCTAGTTATATACATCTGCTTGATGCACAGTTCCGATGCGTTGATGATCGCAGTATTCATTCATTGGACACCATATTTTAATCACTTGCATATTTGGTGAAAACATTTACGCATACAAAATTTCAAAGCAATCGGACGATTCTTTCTTGGTGTGACGATTTCTTTGTTATAGAGTGTAAATGAGATAGAATTTAAAGGAAGGTTTTATAAGGTAGAAGCAGGGAGTGTTCTACCTGCTCAAGGCCACATTGCTAATTTGATTCTCGTGAGAGTAATCTGCGGCGTTGAGTTATTCTCATCGTTAGGCTTGTCACTCCGACCCTTAGGTCAGAGCCAACTTTATAATTGTGTGGCTGTTAGGCATAACTTACTGTTACTTAGTTAAGTCAATTTCTTAATCTTTGATTTATGCCAAAATTTCTGGCTGTATTTTGTAAGCACGAGGAATGCCATCTATTAACTTTTATTTGAGTCAAAGAAGAGGGCTCATTACGCCCTCTCCTTGTCTCTGTGGTGGACCGTTTTAAAGGCTTAGCACTGATAATTCACTACTAAGCCTTCAAAACGTTTTGTGCATTATGTTACCGAAGAATACGAGATGATATAACGTTTAAAAATTTGTCGACCGTAGTAGTAAAAGGAACCGATAATATTATTTAATCGGTTGCTTTTCGATATATCTGCTTTTTCAAGAAAACGTCGTGAATGTATGCCTTTAGTAAAATACCTCATTTTAAAATTTTGATTTTAAACCTTATGTATTGCTTCACCACTGTTGTCACCATACCGGAAGCCGGGGTGTATGGCTCAACTAGATAGTTGCAGGTGCCGGACGATACTCAATTTGTCATATAAAGCCGTTCCGGTTTCCGGCGCTGCATTCACCTATTCACCTGTTGTCACCATATATGAAGATGTGCAACTGCTGTCGAAGGTCAGTGGCTCTGTACTTCAATTAGTTCAGATTCTTTGGAAATTCTTTGGGAATTCTAGCCATTCAGTGTTCACTGGCAGCCGATTTTTCCTGCTCTGTGTTAGTTCAGGGAATTTTTGAGCGTTTTCATGTCAGACTCCTTAAATAATAATAAAAAAAATCTTCCAAAGACTTTTTTAAAAGGAATTTAAAGCGATGGTGAAATTGTTTTATGCTCCACCAATTCTTTATCTGCAAAGCTTTTGTAATTAAATGAACTTTTTTTCCTATTACTTGAGCCACTTACACGACATATCCTGAAACAAAATAGTACACTATATTGAATTTTCCACTTACGAATATATATATCCTTTCCAAAATGGATATAAACTTTGTTAATGTCACACATAATTTGTTATATAATCTTTTCGCATTAGAAATAAAAATTTATTAAAATCTTTCAATATTCTGGAGGGCTGTTCAGTTGCATGACGTTACCATGCCATTCACGCACGATTCAAGCAATCTAACAAGTCTTAGGCGAAGATATAAATCTTTAATTTACCTTTTAACATGAAGGGAAAGAACCAACTTCCAGAATATTGCTGTTCGAAGTAACTTGATATTTTTTTCTCTTAAATTACACTGGTGAAATAAATTAAGAGAATTTTCATATTTGATCTACGATCTCCAGAAATACTAGACAGATTCTAATAAAATTTGGTGTGAACATAGGTTGATATAATACAAACAATATAAACATTCAACAGTTATAATAGACACACATCTTCGTATGTACCACTCATGGGAGTCTGAAGGTTTGAAACAGCAGTTGCAGAAGAGAGAAAAGAAATGGGTTAATAGCGGGGTGTGGTCCCCTCTTACAGCTATACAGGCCTCGCAGCGTGATGTCATACTGGAAATAAGGCAGTTTATCAGTGCCTGTGGCAATTGGTCCCACTCAATCAACAATGCTGTTTTCAGTTCCTGGATGGTTCTCGGAGGGTGGTTAAGGCCCCACTGCACCCCGGAAAAGGCGAACATAGGGCTCCAAGATCTTGCCCCAGTACCTCACACCAGTCACAGAGCCTCTGTCAAAGACGTGGAGAGGTGTGCGGCCATCCAACATGATGCCTGCCCAGACCATTACACCGCCACTGCCATAATTGTCGATTTCGCGGACATTGGAGAGTAGATAGTGGTTCCATGGCTCTCTCCGTATGAAAGTACAGCCAGAATCGGTGTTTAGGCTAAAATGGGACTCATTCGGTGAACAGAACGGTCGCCTATTGCTCCGTACTCCAATCACTATGCTGCCTGCAGCATGCTAATCGCACTCTCCTATCCGTAGACGTGAGCGGGACGCAAACAGCCGGTCTTCTGGCACACAACCCTCTCCCATTCAGCCTCTTGGAAATAGTCACCCTTGTTACAGGGGTTCCTGTGACTGCATACAGTTTCCGAGAGAGCTGAGAAGCTGTAGCCTCTCTGTAGCCGCCTCACTAAAATGGACAAATAGCGATCTTCTCTGGCCGTTCTGGCTCTTGGACGACCTTGCCCAGGCTTTCTCTCGATGGATCCAGTATCCTGGAAATGTTTCCATAGGTTACACACGAACACCACGACGCGCGTTAAATTAAACTCTCTGCATATCTGGAATTGCGACTGGCCTGCCTCTAGCCTTTTCACAATTCACCACTTCATTTCATCATCTAAATGTTGGTGGTTACTCATTTTTACTGTTTCAATGTGAGTTTAACCGATTGTTGCAAGATAATACCAAGAAAGTCGCCAAGGTGTGTTAGCGAACGCAATTCGTCTTACCCTCCACGCGCTTATAAAGCCTGCTTTTCTGCTAGCTCCGCCTACACATACGTGTACGCTCACGTATTTGCCGTACAAGATTTGAATTTTTGTCTAGAAGCAATGGTGTTTCCTTCAGTTCGGTTCTCTTCATGCAATTCGATAAAATATGCAAGTTCTCTTAATTTATTTCACCAGTGTATAATAACATTACTTAACAAGTGATCAATTTAAAAGCAATAAACTCACTTCTTTATGTTTTAAGATTTTCTCTTGTATTTTAAAAGTTTCTTTTATTTCTAATATTAAATCTAATTGAAATAATTTAATATTTAAGACATACTTATGCAACTGTTATCTTTAATGAAGACTTGCAATATTTCTGTATTAAAACAAAACCTTTTAACATCGTATACAGTAGAATTCCTCTTGAACGGCAGCAATGGCACCTCACTGGTTCTGGATAAGAGGTTTTCCAGATAACTGAATTTATATTTCTAGAACTTACCTGTTCATATTTCGTGATGCTCTCGAATATAAAATAGTATAAATAGTATAAATTGCAGCATACAAAGTCATCTGGTCGTATTTTTCGAGTTTTGGGCCATTATTAAATAAATAATACATAAATTATAAAGATTATTTGAAATTTAAATACTTACCCATAATTTTTATATTTCAGGAAAAAAAAATAAATAAACATTTTAAATTACCACACATTTTGCTACAGAAAAGTTACAAATTTCTTAGTGTGACAGTATCTAACAGAAGAGACTGCTTACAAGACTGTAACCGTAGTTTTGAAAATTCGCTATGTATGCAGTGCAGCTTCATAACATCATGCTAGGAACGAAATGAACATTTTTCGGCAAATTTTATGAGTCTTATAAAGTTGGCAATTCTTTGTCAACTTCCTTCGACGTGACTCTCTTGTTCTGCGTATGGTCTTCATCCTTTCCTTCCTCCTCATCATCTTTCTCTTTTCCCAGTACATGTCCGATTATTTATTTATCATCTTGACAGAGTGGAAGAGAATTGCCAACATGTATCCAAACCTGCCTGTCCTCTTCACTAACACTAATCTTATTCGAAGATGTAATTGAATACACGATGTCTGACACGGGCGCCACTCTTGTTTTAAAATCAAGAAAATCTTCATCACTCTTCATTTACGAATATAATCGTAGGACATAATCTACACCAACAGTAACATAACATAATGTTCTTTGGATTTTTACAGGCAAAATCCAAAGTACATATAACTTCTTTCAATTTCGGATTGTTTTTGAAAGTCGAGTTTCGAACTGGTTTTGGAAACACTATCTTTAATGTTCATGCGTGGGTCCATAAAAAAGGATCGGTAGTTCATCTTTATAGTCTGGATAATGCATTTGTTTGTGACTTCAGGTGAAAGGTTTGTGACTTCAGGTGGCAGAAACATAACACAAATATTTTTACCGCATTTAAATTTTCAAACTGTTTATCCTAATTCGTACTTTTATCTCGTATTCCTACATTTCGGATTTATATTTAGAACTACAAAAATGCCGGGTAATCCCGGTTAACTGGGTGCTGGTTATGAGGGATTTTACAATATTGCGTATCGAAGTACAGAAAAGTTTGGTTCTTCGCTCGTATAAAGTGATCTACTGAAATACATATACAGTTACTGAATTTGTTTATATAGTTTCGTAAATTTATGTTTGTCGCTGGTAGCAGATGGAAACTGGTAATTATTTTCAATTAAAATGAATGAATATTTAATTCTCAACATCTCATACCAAATTTTGACTTTGATAATTATTTATGTAAAACTGTTCTCTTCAAACGATGAAAAGAAATAAGATGCTAAAAAGATATTTGACTACACCTTACGAAACCATATAGGGGGCACTACCCTCTAAAAAACATTTATTCTTTAATCGGTAGAAAACCTGAACCTGTGTTTTAAGATAGACAATATGAATAAAAGGTACTAGGCCTTAGAACTGTATCATTTATAAATCTATAGCCAGACTCGTAGCTAGAGGGGGGCAAGCGGTGACATCTATCCCTGGGCATAGCATCCAGGGGGAGCCTAACTGATTTTACTAAATTTTAGAATTAAATATTTTCCATTCTTAGCGAGCAGAAGGAGGCTCGAAATCTTCAGCTGTCCCTGGGCGTTGAAAGCCCTAGTTACAGTTAGTTCAACGATTCAAAATTCGTATCTGTGTTTCAGTTATCATTGCCTGGTAATAAAATATTTTTACATAATCTTTCTCATTCTGACCACATTTATATATCTTTCATTTTAGTTCCATCGACTCCACTGAATCCAAAAGCAAAAGACTGTACTAATACCAGTATTCTGATCCAATGGGAGGAGCCTAAACCTTTTAGAGGACCAATCCTTAGTTATACAGTAAAGTGGACAAACTTGATCGGCAAGTGGAGTGATCGCCGTGTGAAAGATAGCACAGAATTTAACATCACAGATTTAGAGCCATTTGATAATTACACCATCCACGTCCGCGCAACAACAGATGCAGGTGATGGTGAATGGTCACAGACACTGAACGTTCGAACTAAAATTGGAGGTATGATTTGTGAATCTTATATGCATACATCTACTTCTTGTAATTTCTATAATTTAAACAGTTATTGCATAAAATTAAATTTTATCTTATTAATATTTGAGCTCACAAAATTATCGTATCTTTTAGTTATGATAATTTTACGAGCTAGCACCCTAACCTTTGGAAACGCCAACCATTTCAATGACAACGTGTATAATTCTTAACGTTTATAATGTTTATAATGTTTATAATTACGTTTTCCCATTAAAAACAATTAGAAGGGTAATAATGTGCAAGTGAGCATTAGAATGAGAAGAACGCATGAAAAATTTACACAATTTAAAAATTCATAGAAAAGCGTATACTTCCATGGATTAAGAGAGACTTGCAAAATTGCAAATTTCTAAATTTTACAACTTCGAGATTTTTGATTTCAACCCACCCATTCTGCTTTCAGTCAGTATTCCGTTCTTTCATCTACTTGCAGCTGCAAGGTTTTAGATATTGTAGGCTTTAAAAGTTTTGAAAACAGGGCATTGAAAATACATATTGCATAGTTCTTCAGCAACATTATACAGGGTGCTTATAAAGTTCCGAACCCATTTTGATGTTTAATAACTCATAAAATAATAAAGATATAAACAAACTTATAGCATTTAGTGATGAAATAACTTATATATTTTCCTTTTCAGGTTTGAATATCTTTACTTTTGTAAATATCGTCTGCGCGTGTGGTTAATTTCAGATAATTTCATTTTCCAGTCTAAATATCTGTACTTTTCTAAATATCGTCTGCTTATTAATTGTATTTTTCTCTCTTCTGTTTTTGGCACCTATTGCAATGTTATGTTTACTTTTGATGTGTTTGTTCTAGTACTTTTGTATGTGATGTTTTATTCGATCGGATATTACCGAGAATGCATACACCACAAGACAAAGCACAGATTTTATGGTGGTTCATAGAAACGAAATCCGTAATGCAAACACAGAGAAATTACAGAAGAATTTACCAAAAAGACCCTCTATTCAAAAGCAGCATCTTGCGGTGGAAAAAGAATTTTCTAGAAATTGGAAGTATCGCAGATAAGAAACGTTCCGGACGTCCCTGCACAAGTGATTTTGATGTTGAGCGTGTCAGAGAGACATTTTTACACAATCCTAGAAGGTCTGTGAGATCAGCGGCAAGAAAATTGGACATGCCAATTTCGACGGTGTAGAAGGTTATTAAGAAAAAATTAAGACTGTATGCATACAAAGTTCAAATTGTTCAAGTTTTGGAACTGGACGATAGGCCTAGGGGGATGGCCTTTGCAACAGATATGCTAAGCAGGATAGAAGATGATCCTGAATTTCTGAAGCGCATAATATTCTCCGACGAAGTATTCTTTCGTCTTTCTAGCATTGTTAATTGTCATAGTGTGCGCATATGGGGATCTGAAAACCTCCATGAATACTGTCAGGCACAAAGGGATTCCACAAAGGTAAATGTGTGGCGTGGATTAATGCACGACCGAGTCATCGGGCCTTTCGTTTTTACAGAAAAGACGGTCTCATCAGTTGTATACTTAGGCATGTTGGAAAACTTCGTATTTCCACAACTAGAAGAACTTCAGCCACATGTCGTTTTGCAACAAGATGGTGCACCATTTCATTGGAGTACCATCGTTCGTAGTTCTTTGAATGACCATTTTACAAGAAGATGGATTGGGCAAGGATGTCCAATTCCTTGGCCACCCAGATCACCTGATATAACGCCGCTGGACTTTTTCCTTTGGGGATTTGTAAAGGATAACGTTTACAGGAGGAGAGTGTCGAACATTGATGACCTAAAAGCCAGAATTACAACCGCAACAGCCTCTGTGAATGCCGACATGCTTGCCATACCTGGCGTGAAATTGAATATCGACTTGATATTCTCTGTGCGACGAAGGGGACACACATGGAAGTTCATTGACAAGGGTCATGAAACGTTTTGAGTCTATCTAACCATTTATGTTATTAATTTTAATCTATCTTTATTATTTTATGAGTTATTAAACATCAAAATGGGTCCGGGACTTTATAAACACCCTATATTTATAATGAATATTCCTGCCTTTTTTCGTATTTAAACTGAATTAAATGCAGAACAAAATGTGTATAATTTAATAGGCCATACAAGGAAATCACGTGGAGTCTACAGCAGATTTTTTAAATTTATTTGGATGTATTGGAAATTTTGGTTTAGAAGAGGGCTTTGTATTCATAACAAGCAAAATCCAAGTTCATTGCTAGGCAACCAGTCCTTATTACGTCATAGAAACTGGTTTACAGGCTTTGTCTAAATGTTCCCAACATTCAACTTTATGCCAATCCGGTATAAGATCCTTCCAATCATAACGAAGCCAACACGAACTAACATTTCGTCGATGATTTTTCTGAATTTGCTGCTCATTTATATATAGGCAGGTTTACTTTCCCTGACTAGTTACAGCTTGAACCCTGTTCTACAGGTGTGAGCAAACTTAATGACTTTTATGCCTCAAAACGTTTACGCTTATGGCAATAATGATGACCAGATCATCGATAGAATAAATCCTAAAAGTAACTTCCCGACATATACCCTGTATTCAGGCTGGCGTATTTATCATGAATGCGTTGCTATTATTTTAGGTGCATTTTGGCGGGGGAAAAATCCCTTCATATATTAATGATTGTTATTTCTTTGCTCTTACATCAATCTGACTTTCGTAAAGTTTCATAGGTAGACCTTACATTTGCATAGCGGATGAAACATCGAAAAGAAGTGACTTTTACAGAATCTTATAACATTAATCAAGGCTTTTCATTTCGATTCATTCTAAATTTAGTATTCTAGTTTTAGGTTTTCAACTTCGTTTCAAACGGTATAAATAATAATTTGAAAAATTTCTACCGTTTAACGAGAAGTTTTTCCTCAGAAATTTGTATGAGCAAGTAAGTGAACAGCCATTCAATCAACCAAAAGCTTTAAAATAGAAAATACATTTTGTTCAGAAAGAAATTCTGTACCTCAAATATATCATTGCAAAATGCGCAACTTTCTTATACGTTTACTCTCGAAATTCGCAGTGTTACTCATAGTTAAATCATTTTATGAGACCAGTTATAAATGTAAAAATGACTGCTGGCATTAAATGTTAAAAACATTAGTCGCTAAACTTGATCTACATTATTTGCAGCATTTTTTCCTTCTCTCTCTCTCTCCTTTTTTTTAACCCAAAGGGGCGTTAGCTCAGAAGAACTATTAGTCTCGAAACGGCATTCTGCATCTAATTACTAAAAGCGTTGAATCATTTTTCAGATTGTTACCACCAGGTATTAACTCCCTGTGTTAAAGAAATTAAATAATGAAGAATCTGCATTATGTATGTTTCTTGCACTGTGAAAAAACAACAGTACCTAGAGCCATCAAAGTTTCAATAATGTAGTCCTCCATCCGAGTATGGGCACTTGGAAGCTCGAATACTGAATTCCGAATTTGTTTTATTATCTGTTTCATTTTTTGTAAAACTTTAATGAATTTTTTATTAAAAAACTCAACGACTTCTAAACGAGCATGAATAAAACATTTTTATCGCCAGCGCGCGAGACTATCTATTCAAAATTCTAAAGACATACCGTTCTAAAATACTTTTAGCCGAAAGGGGCGTTAGCCTAAATGATCTCGAAACGTGTATGTGTGCGCAAATGCAAAAAACGCCCTTTTGGGGTAATATAAAATCTGAAAGTTTTCGGTCTTTTTTTATTAGAATTATCATTATTATTTTTTAATTTGGTAGGCAAAAATCTTGAATTTGAGTTGGTTATAAACACACAAGCGTCGGTAAACTTATTCTTGAAATTTTTCTCGAAATTTGAAGATAAAGATATAGGATCTAGTACGATTCGTTATCATAAAAGGGTATTTAGATCTAGTTAAATGTAGTACCTTGCGAATTCTCGCGCAGGTCTGAAGACGAACGCAACTAGGGAAAGGTGTTGAAGACCGTTCTATTTATAACAAACTGTTTACCAGCTGGCACGGCTTTACGTGCTTACAAACAAAACGCCGATCACTTTCGATGAGAACTTAAACGATAGTGTAGCACTGAATTTAAAGGTAAAGAGTAAGGAGAGAGTACGCAATTCAATTTAAACTAGCAGGTTGACACAGAAAACCTACTCCGGTAATAGCCGCTACTAAGATTGACAGCTGGAGCAAACTTGCGCCTTCCCTAGCGAAATCACGCTCTGTCCAATCTTTTCGTTCCGACAGTTTAAATACTCTCGTTCACCTACTTCATTAGAAGGTTTCCAAATTAACTCATGAATGTACACCAAATATTTCACTAACTCTCATTATTGTTTTATGCAGGTTATACACAAATTATGCTGTCCAAGTCACATTGCTGAAACTATTTTCATAAAATTGTGCGCCTTATTTTAGAGAAACTTTACGATTAGTAGCGCGTGTCTAATATCAGAATGAAGGAAATAAAACCGGCGTTTACTCTTGCAAGAAACTTGTATAGGATAATTTAATTTATTTCATCAGAGAGAATTACATAAGCAAATGTTGAAATTATAAGTTTAGAAAAAGTAACAATAATTTATTTAAGAGATTTCATTAAAATATTATTGTTTTTTCTTCTTTTCTAGTTCCACTGAAACCCCTTAACGTTCGAGACAAACACGTTAAAAACACGAGTATAGAAATTCAGTGGGACGAACCAACTCCTAACAGAGGACCTATAGACAACTATACTGTAATGTGGACAAAATCAAATACTAAAGAATCAAAGACTAGAATAGCAGAGCCTCAATCAAATACTGGATTCGTCATTGACGACTTACAGCCTTTTACAGATTACATTATTCGAATACGTGCGACGACTGAAGCTGGAGACGGACCATGGTCTTCTGAACATCAAACTCAGACTGGAATTGGAGGTAATCGAAATTGAATTTCTGTATTGCTGTTTTAAAACCCATTCTGAAATACAAATGTAATATAATTTAATTCGGTGATCATTACAACACGTAGTACATACAGGTGGCTGCAAAAGTTCATGAAATGAGAAAACAACACAAATTATTAATTTTTGTACAATTTAATACTGGTATAAATCTGATGCTGGAATATGAAACTGCATGTCTTGATTACTTTTCAGCATAGTACCTTTGACTAAGTCTCTACTTTTCAATATAGGAACCGAGGTTCTGGAAAATTTTCCTTTCCTTTTTCAGTTCTGGAAAAATTTCCTTTCATGATAGAACACTTCGTAGATCATGTTTATAAAAGTTCGTTTCTTGGCTTTATAACCGTGTGAATTTATGTTAGTGTCTTCTGTAAATGATAATTTTCTTTCTTTTTTTGTGAACTTAAACGAAAAATTTCGAGACTAAAATTCAGAAATATATGCACTTTCATCTATTTCGTACTTTGAAAATGAAACTACTGGTAGGCCAAATCTTGATGTGTCTGAAACATGTGCATATTTTTCTTTCCATGCGTTTTTATAGAATATTAATTTGGCGTTACTTTTCCCTCATATAAAGACTCTTCTTGTACTGGTACAATTACTGATGAAACCAAGTACTGATGATACCAAAGAAACTGAGTACTGATGATACCAAAGAAAAAAAGAATAAGTACCGGAAAAATTACAAAATATACAGAATAACAGTGAATTTCTAACTGAAAATTTAGAATAGTGGATGTGCAATAAATCCTGAAATATAAAAGAAAAGAGTTAAATCTTTTGCGTGCTATAGGCTCATCATTACACTGGAAATATTTTATCGAAAAACATTGAGGTTTTATTTTATACAATCAAATACAAGTACGGCAGCTAACTAGTTTTAACTCAAAATTTAAATATTCCTCCAATCAGCAATTTCTTAAAGCATGTTTTCTACTACTTTAATTAAATACTGTTATTTCAATCAATCTCTAGGAAAAAAATTTGATTGGTAATCCCCTTAAGCTGCTTGCCAATCTTCGCGAAGGTACACTGCGAAAAAAAAAAGGACATTTCTATTATCTTCCATTCTAATGGGCCGATTGAGGAAATTCAGCTTACGTTTTTCATGTCTCGAAAGCGCGACTTAGGATATGTATTAGTTTTATATATAGCATTTTTCTAACATAGGTTTTTTGACACAAAAATCGGACTTTTTCTGAAATGATAGGCCAATGTTTTTCCATATTTCGATTCTATGACTCAAATTATGCCAAACTGCTAAGTTTCGTAAAACTCAAAACTAAAATTTTAAAACTCGTAAAACTAAAATTTTAGCTTCTACATGTTCATGGAATTTGGTATATATTTACTAATTTCTCTTTTTTTATTAAACTTATTTTACGCAGGTTGAATTTCGTCAATCGGCCCAGTAGAGCTAGAGATATAGAACTGTCCTTTTTTTTTTCTTTTTTTCCCCATAGTGTACGTTACTCTGTTAGTTACATAAGCACAAATGGCACATCTATTTTAAGGAATTTTCCCTGAATTAATCAGTTTTCTTTCTATGTTTATAAAATGACAGAAATCTTTATGGATATGGAGTAAATGATTTTACCTAACAGGACCTGATGCAACTGAAGAAGAATTAAAAAGCAAGTCGTTAAGTGTAGATTACGTACGAAGCGAATTTTCTAAAATGCAAGAAATGCTTTTTTATCTTTGCATCTTATCTTAACAATAGATCCTCTTTTCTTATTGCACAGATAAATCTTTTTTTATGATAACATACATAATAACATGAAGGAACATTTTAAGAAGTTTATACTGAATATGTGTATAGGGGAATAAATGTATTATAACCCAACTGTAAAAGAAAATATTTAAAAAATGTTTCTTTCCTTTTTGACAGTTCCATGGCCACCTCAGAATGTCAGAAGCAAAGAAAAAACCAACTGTACCATCCACCTTGTTTGGGAAGAGCCTCAACCCACAACAGGACCCATTCTTTCCTATATTTTAAAGTGGACCAATGTAAATTCGAAAATTTCTAATACAACAGATATGAATGGAAATATTACTTCTTATGTAATCGAAAAACTGGAACCTTTTACTGATTATAATATTCAAATGCTTGCAAGAACAGAAGCAGGTGAAGGAAAGTGGTCAGATAAAGTTGTAATTCGGACTGAAATTGGAAGTAAGGATTCCCTTTTTACTATTTTGTACGAAGTAAAGAAAGTATTGGTATCGCGAAAAATTTCGGGTATCATATCTCACCGAAAATAGCCATTTTGACTCCTCTCCAATCAATTTGAACAGTGATTTTGCGTGATATTTACACATAGGTACAGAATAAACGACTTTTATTCCCGAAACGGATTGCAAAATATAATTTTAAATGGTTTCAGAAGAGATTTTGTTTCGTGACGTTTGTACATACGTGCGTATGTATCTGGCATAAATCAAAAATAGCCTTAGAATGTTGAAATTTTGTGTACGGTACTGTAATAACATGTAGTTTTTTATATGTAACATGCAGTAACATGTATCTCTTCTTTTGACTGCAATCGGCAGCACCAAAGTATATAAATATTGTTACGAATTTCACATTTATTTGGCTATTTATTTAGAATTGTAATTAAAATTCCTTTTTATTTCCCCTTGCAACGCAGACAATTTTTGAAGAGAAAGCTACGTCGAAAAACAAATAACAATAAAAATAAAAGAGCGCGTGCATTTAATGCTTAATAAATAAATATCTCGTAATTACTGTTGCCATCCAGAAAAATCGTGATTGTTCTACTGATAATTAAAAAGCTTATAAAAGCCGAGTTGAAACAGCTCATCTCAGTTGATCAGTCCTGACTTATGCCTCTCCAGATTGAGCCACCTATACTAGGAAGGATATAGAAAAATTACAAATACTGCAAAACAAGGCCTTGCGACTTATTACGAACGCTCATTTCTACGTCAAGAATGAAACTCTGCATAAGGATCTCAGGATTGAATACCTGAATGAATATTTACACAGACTAAATAGAAATTTTTTTAAAAAGGCACTAAGATGTGAACACTTAAATAAATTCTCAGTTTTTGACTACGTAGCCCTTGAAGAAGACTACAACTTAAGACCTCTTACGGCACATTTGACTAGGGACCTAAACTTCCCGACATAATAATTGAACTTTGCAGTTATTGCTGCAGTGTATGTGTGTAAATATTAACTTCATCTATTACTGTATAAGTATGTTCTAAAATTTATTGAATTTGCTGTGTTTCGTGTACTCTTATTTGTTATTCATTCTTATTGTTTATGTATTCTTTATATTTTGATTTATTGTATTTTGCTATGTACTCATAGCACTTGCTCATGAATTATGACTTGGCAGGATATCCTCTCCATCGTTGGTCTTGGTTCCTTGCACTGCGGTTTCTGGCACACCTGTTCTTTTCTCTACTCTCATCTTTCTTCTCTCTTGCTTCAGTTATCTTGCTTACTTGTCAGGAAAAATACATTAGGAGCACTTTGTTGCAAACTTCAGCGAGCCGGATACACCGCATCTTATGTGGTATCCCGGCGATAGATTTTCAGACTAGACTAGACATCTCAGTAGTTGTTGTTGTTGCTATTATACTTGTAGCTGTAAAAAGCGAACTGCTGTTTGTTTACTTAATGCTGTATTGATTGTAGCCATTTCGCTGTGAGACAGAATTATTTTATATGTTTTGAACTGAGTTTTTGCTAAACGTTTGAGATATTGTGATATTTATTGTGCGAAGATTTATGAAGAAATATTTCAGCATTTTAATTTATTTCTTGTGGAAAGAATAAATGTTTGTTAACTTTTTACGACTTGTGCATTCAATATATAACGAACCCGCACGCACGTAACAATATATATATATATAGAGAGAGAGCGTATCCACTCTGTTACCCGGCACGATGAGTTCAGTTTTTTTATTCTTATGTGCTGGTAAATTGTACATTTTTTGCTTTAAAAGGGATTTAATTATGTTATATTCCGGTTAAGGTTTTTATGCCTTTAGTTAATCGACATGCAATTGTTGTAGAATCACCACCAATTTAAAAGTGCTGCCAATCCTAACGAGGCCGCCATTTATTTATATTTGAAACTCTTAGTAGAATAGTGAGCTAAGTCAGCTTGTGCACCACCTTTAGAGTCTTTTCGCTGAGTAGGACCAAAAGTAAACTTTCTCTTTGTGCACCAAAATGTCTGTTTTCCTGTCCGCTATCCGAATTCTTTGTTTTCGTGTAAAAACTCTAATTCTAATAGTATACATTGTTTTTTCTAACATTTTTAACTATATTTGTTGTTTTATGTTTTTCTATACTTTACAATTTTAATGAAGATGCTTTGAGTTTTTATCTATTTTTGCTCTGTTGCGAAGTGAGAACTGAATTAATTGGATGAGAAATATGTCTCCAAGGAAATTCAAGGAAATAAGTTTAAATGAAATGCAGCAAAAATGTGTATAATTAAATAGGCCGTACAAGAAAGTCATGTGGTGTCCATATCAGATATTTTAAAAAATGTGAAATTTATAAATGCCAATTACCTGTTGCACAGTCTATGAATAGTGCACTCACGAAAAATTTTACCGAGAAATAAGAAATATGATTCTTGTTGGCATTCTTCTAAAGCAATCCAACCTCTTGTTTAATGAGGCATTCCTCAATTGAACAAAGCTTCAAGAATGAGGAATTTGATATTACGTTTGCATTAATTTTTAAAAGTAAAAAAATATTCAGGTTATTTCTGATTTGCACTATGCTTCCTTGAAACTATTTAAAACAAAGACGAATACAAAAACCCAAATCTCGAGGCAAAATACCAAATCCAATTACCAGAAATACAAATGAATGTGATTTACTGTTTGGTAAATATTACTAATTCAAGCAACTCATCAAGTTTTGCGTTTTTATTTGTGATTGCCATGGGAAGGCAATGTTTTCTCTTTCAATTATATTCGGAATATTAGAGTTCTATTCTATACAGAATATTTTGAATATCTTTAAACATACACTGAGTCCACGTGGCGTTTTTTTTTCAACTCTTGGTCGTGCACGTACACTTCTAATTACTAAATAGTTTTAAATGAATCAAGTATTTATAGTTTGGTCTTTTAATATTTAAAAACATCAATTAATTAAAAAATACGAAATCTAACTTTTCATGAAGTCTCCCATCACCGGTCTTTATATATATATTTAGGAAACTATCGTAAAAAATAAAACACAAAAGGTGTTTCATTCCCGTAAGCCAAAAGTTGATCGAGATATTTAGTTTTCCAAAATTTCCAATTTTTGCTTTCATTTTCGACTTGCTTTGTGGGGATCGGTTAATAATGGAGTTCGAGTAGTTCAATGTTAATTTTTTTCCTTAAATGCTATTCAATGATTTTCTTTCGTGATTGACAAATGTATAAAGACAAAACCGCGAATGGCTCATTAAATTAGTTATGGTTCCTTGGATCGCACCTAATTAGTTGCATAACTGTGGATAGTGTAGAGCTAATACATGCAGCAGAACTCCGATCCTCTGGGGACGAGCGTTTTTATTAGACCAAAACCAATCGGACCTTGTTTCCGTATTGCGTGGTGATTCTGTACAAATTTGGGCCGATCGCACGGCTTCGTCCCGGCGACGTATCTTTCAAGTGTCTGCGTTATCAGTTGTCCATGAAAGGTTACGCGCCTACCATGGCAGTACTGACCATGGTCGTAACGGGTAACTGAAAATCAGGGTTCGATTGCGGAGAGGGAGCCTGGAAAACGGCTGTCACATCCAAGAAGGCAGCAGGAAAGCAAATTACCCACTTCCAAGAACGGAAGGTAGTGGCGAAAAATAATGATAGACTCTTTTGAAACCCCGTAATCGTACTGAGCACACTCTGAATCCTCTAACGAGGATCAATTGGAGGGCAAGTGTGATGCCAACAGCCGCTGTAATTCCAGCTCCAATAGCATATGCTAAGGTTTTAATAAGCTCTGTTAAAAAGCTCGTAGTAGCTTTCTTTAATTTATATTTTAGAAGACATGGTATCCCGAAGAAATTTTCGCTCAAGTAATTTATGAGTTTTTAAAAGCTAAAGATACGCTATCACTATTCTAGTACAATTTTATTACTTCAGAAAGATAATCTAAGAATCGCACACAAAAAAATCGTTATTCAAAACTGAAAATTTTACGAATGAATGGTATTACGATTTGGCTATGTTCCAATATTGAAACTTGGTATATATTTCAGAACACATGTTCAGCAAGATTCTGTGAATATGATCGCCTCTTTGAAAAATCATTATACTGATAATGCTTTTCACCATAATCTGCATAGAAATACTGGCCACTTAATTCATTAACACCAGAAGCCTTTTTCAAAACTGATATTTTATTTTTAATTGCGCACAAATATTTTATTCATCAAACTGTGATTTATTCCCAGTTTTAAAATTAAATATCTCAATCAATTGTTGTCGTACATGAGTCGTACTTTTATATTTTATTCTTCATATTAAGTAAAACATTTTTAATCATACATCTAGGGGCCGAGAAAACATATGAAAAGTTACATTTCGTTATTTTCTCAAAACGGTTTTTTTAAATTTAACAATGCAAAAACATGAATATTTGCGACATTTAAATAAATTTTATAATGAAGAGTATATGCGACTAACTGCTGCGGAAATAAAGGCCGGGTAAGGATTTTCGTATACAAGAACTATAGACATACGGAACAGAAGTACCCATGCGTACAAAAAACAACCGCGTCGATTTTCGTAGATATCGACATCGAGTTGTGATGCTATAACTGGTTGTGTTTGGGCTATTTTAAGTCAGATAGATGCTTTCAAAACTAATATACTGCCTCTATCTGAATTTATTAAAATTTTCCGTTACAGATATGCAATAAACTTTATAAGCATAATATTATCCGGATGTCTATCGAAATTAAAAAACTTTTACAAACTTGAAACTTTCAAAAATAATGAAATTATCACTTAAGTGCGTCCGTTTTGAAAAAGTGATGTAGCACGGATAATTCGGAGCATATATTTATCTGATAAAATTTACATTTATAATGCTAATTTCGTGCAAGAAAAAATCAGTTTAGAATGTGTAATACTTCTTTTTTAATGTTTACAGTTCCCACAACGCCTCGAGATGTAAAACTTTCTGTTGTGACAAATACTACCATCGAGTTAGAATGGAATATTCCTAACCCTTCCAATGGACCGATAGAATTTTACATGGTGCAATGGACCAATCTGAAGTCAAACAACAGTGCAGAAATGACTACTAAGGATCTGTTTTACAAAATCGACAATTTAAGTCCTTACACGGAATATTCTATTCAGATTTGCGCAAGGACATCAGCTGGAGAAGGGTCGTGGTCTAAACAGCTTATCACACAAACAAAAATTGGAAGTAAGTTTTCATTTCGCATTTCGAAAGTACATTATGCTTGGTTAAAAATTCATTCGGATTTATTTTATTGAATTTAACATGTTATCTTACTGTTAAAAGTTACTGAATGTGCAAGATTAAAATTTATTTGAGTTGAAATTGTTGTTAGAGGTTTCGTGTAAGGTTTTATCATGAGGATGCATGTAGTGCTCTTGTGGTATAAGGGTATCATGGAACTAATAGTTGGAAGATCCAAGGTTCAAATCCTGCGAAAGGATCATTGACATTCTACACTTTCCTCTACATATTTCTGCATAACGTTTAGCAAGCACGTTGTAACATTTGTGGAGTTCCACCCTTTTATTTAACAGTTAAATGTACGAAACCTTTTACCTTTTACACCGACAAACGAATAATCGCTTGAGTGTGTGGAACAGAGACGTAAGACTCGAGAAGGTTAATTACGCTTTATTTCTCAAAATAAGGATGAACACAGTCGGCTCCTATCTCAGAGTGCACAGCAAAGCCTCCACTTTTGCTTGAACTCAAATTAATAAGAATTAAAGCTTAACTAAAAGATATAGCCGAAGCTATCAGGGTTTTAAGTAGTTGGCCCCTAGATCTCAATTAAGTCGGCGAAGCTATCAAAGGCTTGTAGTACGGCTGAGCGTAGTAATAGCTTAGAGAGAGACGTAGCCCAAAGGCAAACGTGCGCTAGTCAGAACGAAGTCAGTAAAACATCGACCTAAATACTACTCTTACTCATTTGCATTAAACGCGTTTCTAAAAATACATTCTGGTAAGGAATTGTGAAGTGAAGAGATAGGAAGAAATAGGAAAGGTGCATAAACTTAAAATAACTGCTATAAAATTAGGATATTCCTTACACATTTATTTAAAATTTCTACTAACTATTTCTAATTTTTATTTTGCCCTTCGTCTTCTAATTTTATATGCATAAAAGAAGATGTAAATTAGCCAAAATAAAAATTAGTTTAGCCAAGAGTTTAAGGGCCAGACAAAAATGAGACATTTATGTATAACTGATAATTTTATTACGTAAGTTGTATCGAAATAAAACTTTGTTAACTGTTATGCTCTGGATGCCGGTTTAACTTTCAAACGAAGGTGTTGGTGACAAACATAATTTCTAAACTTATAATTCCTACACTTTCTATTAAAATTTACGTTAATTTTAAAATCTGAGTTATCATCTTTTATATTCTGATTAGATTAGTAACAATAGTTTCTTGCAGATTGAGTATTAGAAGTTTTCTAAAATTAAATGATAAAAATTTGCTTTCCTTGGCTATATGAAATTATTGCACATAATACAATATTCATGTATTTATTCATTAAAAATCTTCGTATTCATCCATAATAAATTTCAAGGCCTATCTCGAAAGGCACTCAAAGCTATGTATTGAGTGTTCCAAAAAGATTCTACTTTCATAGCTTAAACGGTTATGTGATAATTTTACAACTACAAGTGACATAAGTTAGAAAATATATGTATTTTTAGATGAGTCCTATATGAAGAAGTCTGTTATCAATTTTTTAAAATGTTTTAGGAACGTACTCTGGTTAGAGTATGCAAATCTAGATAAAAAACACATTTATTATTTAGCCTTATATTATTTTCCCGGGAATAAAAAAGGAAGAAAGAGAGAAAAAGAAAAGAAAAGAAAGAAAGAAAAGGAGAGAGAGAGTTAGCGGTTAGGAGACTCATAAAAACTTCATTTCCATTAAGCGCAAAGTTTCTAATTTTAACATTTCTACAAATGATATTTTCAAACCCATGCAGTCAGATTAATGTTATCTAATGCAAAAAATACTTTTCAGAAATTTGCATTTGCAGACTTAATATGCATATCTCTTTTTAACAACATTTGAGATACGTACACCAAAATATTTAACTGTAAATATATTGGAAAACCTTGATAATGGAAGAACAGATTATTGGCTGTGTAAAATAACTTTCTCATTGATTTTTTCCCAAACATCCTTGGTAAAAATTTACGTTTTGCTAATATTTACTAAAACGTATCACATAACTAAAATTGCTACAGACTAAAGGGTTCCATTTTAAACTTATTTGTTAAATTTATTAAGCTTACGGGTTATGCTCAGCCGTTTAAGAGACATACAATTTTGCAGTGTTTTTGAAAAAACATATCAATAATTACATCTTGGTAAAAGTTTTGTAATAGTTATTACTTAATACGATATTGCTGACTTAAACTTTAATAATGAAAAAAGGACATCTCTTTTTTCTATATCTATGCAAGTAATAGATTTTGATGCTTGATCTTATGTCTTTCTTTAGTGCATATTTTCAACTTATAAACAATTTACTTTTTGCTTTTAAGTTGCAATTTTATTGCGTATGCTAAAGCTCGAATACTGAACCAATGGTATCGGTTTGCGATTAACTGAAGGATGCCTTCGTAGAAAACATTTTAAGAGAAATTGGTTCGTATTAGCATTGCATCTAAGGGAAATTACATAGGGATTTGATTTTTATCTAATAATATTATGAAATATATTTCTATATGCACGGAGATGACGTTGCTCGCATTCTTAGTAAAAATAGTGGATTCAAAGCTTTTTTTCTTTTACATCCAACTGAGAATAATCGTTCAGTTTTCTCCTCCCTCTCTCAAATATATCTCAATTATTTTAAGTACTCATATTTTATTTCCGTGTAGGATCTAAAATGCGTACAATTAGCGAAAATATTTTGCATATGTTAGAAACAGAGTGCTTCCGAATGAAATCTTTATATTCCAATATTTAACAATTCCGGACCCTCTGAATAAGAGACAGAGAGTATTTTCATCCAAACAAATGCAATAAATAAGTAATTTAAGCAAAAAATAATAAATAACTTTAGGATTAAATAAATAAAATTTGAAATTGCTGTTGTTACCACAGGAACAATTAAAATTTCTCATTTAATGTATTCATGACATTATTCTCCCTTTTTTTAGCATATTTCACCGTAAATGTAGTTCATTTTTCTCAAGTAGAACCAAATTTAATACTACCGTTTAAAATGTTTTAAACATCCGGAAAGAGAAAATAAATTTGCCTCAGTCTGAAGACAAAGTAAGTGCATAACTGGAACTTTTAAAGGAAAGCAGGAACTTTCAATCTTTTTTATATTAATGCAAAATAAATAATTCAGATAAGGAGAAAAATGACAAAAAGGAAAAATATTTTTTTACCTTTTGCCCCAAGCCCAATAAATAAAATTTCGTGCGTTATTTCTATTATAAAGTGTATTGTTATTGTTATAAAAATACATTTTACACGATTTTTACATGATTACCTTGAGACAATGGCACTTATTAACCTTATGCACAAGAAAAATGTTTACTGTTAATTTAAGATTATAATAAATCTATAAATTTAGTTTGTATTTAAAATCGATAATTGCATTTAAATCATTATAGGAATTATGGAACTGTAGTATTTTTTAAATGGCTGATGTTAAATTTTATTAATTAAATTAATGACACATGGGGCTTACTTTTGAGTTTTTCATTTTACAGATAATCTTGCTCAAAGCCAAAACGGAAATTACTGTCATTCCTCATAGCATGAAATCTTATATTTATCTTTTATTTTTCAAAAATGAATTGCTTAAGAGTAAAAGAGAATCGTTTAAAAACAATTTGTATTTCATTATTTTATAGCCAGTGCTGGTAATGGTATTACTTTTTTAAAAACATAATATAAAAGATATTTCTGATGCAATTATTACTCATATGTTTTCAGGGGTTTTATTTTTTTTTCTAATTTATTTCGGCATTTAAATTTTTTTAAGAATGGTTCTAATTTTGAAAACTGTCGATATAAGCAGATGACTGAGACTCTGAAAGCATTTCTCGTCCGACATTACTTTAATTTAACGAGTAGACCATATAAAGAATCGAAATGCATTATTAAGAAGTCATAAATTACTGAATATCTTCAATAGTGAAAAATGGTGCTTTGTCGTCTGTGAGTGTGCTTAATTTATTCATTCGTTGTCGCCTAGTTTTCATTTTAAGTCCGAAAATAAGCATTCGTATTTCGCGTAGAATTTAGAAGTTGCATATAGTAGACGATTATGAACACCACCGACTTAATAGCAGGCATTAATAGGTGGAATTCTAAGTTTGAAATAATTCTCAAATATTCATTTAGAAGTTTCTTTGCAGACATTGTCTATTTTTCCAACAGCGTCGCCCAGACGGGAAAGTGGTTAGTGACACTGACTGCTGTACCGAAAGGCTGGGGCTCGAATCCCGGAGAAGGCATGGATGTAAATTGTCTGTCTTTTCATAGGAGGCAACGGTGGCCCACCTATTATGTGCCTCCATAATAAAGTGAGTGGCCAACAACGGCTAGTGCCCGCCTCTGGAAAGGAATTCTTTTAATAGCAACTAAAATCGAAACAACGTAGAGCAATGTCAGTTAAGTAGAAAAAGATGAAACATTTTGTTCATCTCAATATTTAACTTCATAAGACGTTCAGTTATTGAGCAAATTCTGATAAGAAGCAAAATTATAAACATTTGAATAGCTAAAATGGATAAAAATGGCTATTTCTTATTAATGCTATTAAATTTCGCTATAATTACAGTGTCATATGCCTTGAACATACAGCAGTTATGGTTCAAACAGCAAACGTTTATTGTTTAATAAATTTTCATTCATTTTTTGTAGAAC
Source organism: Stegodyphus mimosarum (assembly GCA_000611955.2). NCBI lineage: Eukaryota > Metazoa > Arthropoda > Arachnida > Araneae > Eresidae > Stegodyphus > Stegodyphus mimosarum. The sequence continues at coordinate 40,119 of KK116154.1, forward strand.
ATTTTGATTACTTATCTGCCATTTTTATTTCGATCAACTCTTTGACAAGGTTAAAAAAACTGCATCATTGCAGTATTGTGAACTAAGCTTTTACCAAATTCTTTTCAAACAACAGACTGAAATACAATGAATAGACCACAAACTTTTGCGTCTTTCTGCGAAGTAAGGTATTGTTATCGTGAAAAATTTGAGGTATTTTACTTCAACGAAAATAGCAGGCAATATCCATTTTGAGCTCTCTCGAGTCCATTTGAAAGATGTTTTTCTGTGCGTATGAACAGAACAGAATAAAAGACTTTTTTTACTCAAAGCAGATTGAAAAATGGATTTAAAAGGACTCGGAAGAGATTTTTTCGTGGCATCTTGCGTAACTCAAATCGAGTAGCCTCAAAATGTTTAAATTTTGTACATGGGACTGTTATAACATGTAGCTGTGCTCCTCCCTTTTATAATTTAATTTAGTAGTTGCCTCTTTATTCCTCTTTTTTAGTTTTGTTATTTCCTCTTTATTCTAAAAATATGGTAATAAATTTTCTGGACGATATCATTTCTAGATTAATCTATGTCACAAGGCTTGCTTAACGCTAATGACATAGCTAATTCGGAACCTGAACTCAACATTTTGAGAAATAAAACCTTTTTAACCTAAACCGAAACTTTCTCTCGGTAAGCTTCAATATTGGATAATTGCGTACTTTCTGCTTCTCACTATCTTTACTTAACGACGCTATTTCGCTGGGCTACTTTTCTGTCGCAATAGTATTAAAAATATAAATATTTTTGAATAGGCACGATTAGAATTCCAAGTAAATCGGGGCCACAAATGTCAATTGAAATAAAAATGAATATTCGATCTTACTCGGTTGCCAAGTTTCCCCCTCAGTATGGATCTACTATGTACGCCATCGACACTGCTACGGCCTTTTCATTTTTTATTACATATATATATATATACATATACTCAATGTGTTACTCTGCTTGGCGATCTCAGATTTTAATTCTTATATTTTGGTAAATTGCGCATTCTTTAAAAGTGATTGAATTATGTTGTTCTTATGTTCCGGTTAAGCATTTTATACCTTCAGTTAATTTGCATGCAATAGTTGTAGAATTATCAACAATTTAAAAGTTATTTAAGTGGTACTAAGTCTAACGAAGCCGCCATTTGTTTACATTTGAAACTCTTTACCAGAATAGTGAATTAAGTCAGTTTCTGCACCAACTTCGGGCCTTTTGACGAGTGAGACCAAAAGTAAACTTTCAGTTTTGTGCGCCAAAAAATCTGTCTTCAAGCCCGCTGGCCGATGCTTGTTTTTTGCGTAGGAACTAATTTTAATCATAAAAAATGTTTTTTTAACTGTCTTTAACAGTATTTGGAGTTTTATATTTCTCTGTATTTTACAATTTTTATGAAGATCTTCTGAGTTTTTATTCATTTCTGCCTTGTCTTAAAGTGAAAACTGAATTAATTGAGTGAGAAATAGATCTGTAATGAAATCCGAGGAAACAAGTTTAATGAAATGCCACAAAATATGTGTTATAATTTAATAGGCCGTACAAGAAAATCATGTTGCACGACATCAGATTTTTTTATCTCTTTTTCTACTTATTTTTATTTATATTTAATTTATATTGCCTGGAATTAATTTTCAATCGTTTGTTTTCAGTTTCTAGTCCTCCACGAAATGTATCTGTCTTGGAAAAGACTGCATTTGTTATTAAGCTATCCTGGGACATACCTGAATATCCTAACAGTCCTGTTAGTGATCTCAAATATTTGGTATCATGTAATGCAGCAGGCAAAGAAACAATTACAAGTGATGTAGAAAAACCCCCATTTCATGCTGTTAATTTAACTGCATATACTGAATACATCTTCCTCATCTTTGCCCAGACCGAAGTTGGTTTGAGTCTATCATCTGATCCTCTGACAGTCCGGACGAGTATTTCAGGTAAGTTTCATTTGCTAGACGCTATTCTGTTGCGAATTGATTTGAGCGGATTAAATCTAAAGAAAGTATCGTAATATAACCGTGAAATTCATTGACAGATAGTTTTTCAGAATGCGAGAAAAATACATACATTCATACAGATTTTTCATTATTTAATTTCCTAAAATATAATACAGGGCGATAATATTTAGTGGCAACAATTTGAAAAGCGATACAGGCGTTAATAGTGCTTCAACGTAAAATGCCATTTCGAGACTAATAGCTCTTCTGGGCGAAGGCCGCTTTGGACTAAAAATTATGAGTAAAGTATTCATGAAGCTACATTTTTGAATTATATAAAACATGATCAACTTTCCATAACATCTGAGATAAGTTTTAAAAATAGTGGGAAATAATGAAACACGTTCATATAATAATTTCAAATATGCTTCTATAATTAGTAACACATTTTAATGGTATGAGTTTTTTAGAGTATTTTTCATGTAAGACTTGTTACAGTTCTCTTTGAAATGTCGATGTAGAATATACGTGTCATCAAAAAGGATAAAACTGTTAAAGCATATAAATAGTTATCAGTTTTACTGATAATGAGTTATGCGTTCAAATAATTAATTAACTAATTAAATGATAAATAGTTAAAGCTCATTACTAATAATTTTGCGAAATAGCATGAAATCTTAAGCGTTATGTTTGAATACTTGCATAGGTACACTATGCAAATATTTATAGGATAGCAGTTCTTATCAAAAAGAAGTTGAAATTACCATATTATACCATTTAATTAGTATTTCAATTTACTCTGAATACCTAAGAAACGAGAGTTTGAATAGACGAATCTTAATAATATAAGAGTGCGCAAAACTAATAAACGTTAAATTTGGAGAATCTGGATTTTTAAAAGATCTTCATGTGTTTATCTGCCCAAGTTTTTAGCTTTCCGGTAGCAATAAATATTTCAGTGTACTACTGAAAACATCTCTTAAAATAATTATTCAATGTGTTTAGAAAGAAGTATACTTCAGCTCGAAACTAAACCTCGAATTCTTCTTTCTACGTAATCAAACTGCTTTTAACAGTAGGTATGATTTCAGATATTTTTCATTTAAAGGACTGAAACCCGGAAGTGCAACATTGGGGATATTAATTTAATGTTATAAGCAATTAATTATTATTTTTTTTATTAGAAGTCTCTTAGAGCGGCATTTTCAAATGTAACATACGTGGAATATGATTAAGTAAGCCTTAAAATGGCTGCACTTTATAATACGAGGCTTTCCGTTATCCAGTATCTACATATAACGCTCAACAGTTCTGAAGGTCTCTTTTGAGATGGTATGATACAACATTACACTGCTGACCACCTAAATTGCAAAACCAAGAAAGACAAGAGATATCACAACAAAATTTATTTAGTAGATAACATATTGACCAAGTATCAAATGATTAAATTTATAGACTTTTGTGAAGTGTGGTTCCTTCTAGAATCAGTAGCCAGAGTAGCCGCCATTGTTGGAGATCACCGCTGCCACACGCCTCGGCATTGATTCAAAGAGACTTTGGATGTATTCTTGAGGTAGAGCAGACCAGGCAGCTTCCACACGTTGCCAAAGTTGATCTGGTGTGGCAGTTTGGGATATAATCTGGGTCAATAACTCATCAACCATGGACCACATGTTTTCTATCGGAGAAAGATCCGGAGAGTGAGCCGGCCAGGGAAGCAATTCAATCTAGCGATTGACGAAGAATCCTTGGACAATGCGCGTCACGTGTGCATTATCTTGTTGACATATGGCTGAGGGCAAGCCCTGAAGGTAAGGAAGGACAATTGGCTCCAACACCTCGGAGATGTAGCGCTGGCTGTTTAAAGTACCGGCAATGCGTACTAAAGGAGTGCGAGAGTGATATCCAATACCGCCCCATAACATAAAACTCTGTGCAGGACCAGTGTGATGGTGCTTAACCCAGCTGTTCAGCATTCTCTCTCCACGGTGTCTCCAGACTCGAATCCGACCATCGTGATGTTGCAGACAGAAGCGCGACTCGTCTTTAAAGGCAATTTCATTCCATTCTGCTGTGCACATCCTTCTTTCATCGCACCATTGGCGGCGGAGACGTCTGTGGTTCTGTGTCAAGGGTAGACGAAGCAATGGACGTCTTGCGGACAGACCACTCTGCTGGAAACGGCGTCGAACGCACAGACATTGGATGATGCGCTACAGACTGAATGTGCTATGCTATGGTTCGTGGTGTAACTGAGCGATCAGTCACTGCCATGAGCACAAAGTTCCTGTCATCACGTGAAGTCGTGCACTGAGGTTGATGCGATCGAACACGTCGGTCCGTCGTACCATCCTGCGTCCATTGGTCACATATCCGCATAAAATCCCGTTTCCATTAGTGTGTTACCAACGCGTAGCTTATTGGGAGAAAAGCATTACGCAGACGGACAACCATTTACACTATTGCGTTGGATTTACGCTTACGGAAGTTCGGTGGTCAGTTGCATTCATTGCCACCAGAGGTCTCTGATTTAACTTACGGAATTCGGACTCTTAAAATATTGAAATTCGATGTTATTGGAAATTTTTAGTTCTGCTGATGCACTGTGAAAGTAAATCAAGTTAGCAATTTTTAGATACGTAAGGTTATGATGCATATTATGAACATCTCTAACTGCATAGAAGCTGGAGTAATTTTTTAAAACTTCTTTGCGTTTCTAGAAGACTTAAATATTAGCGAAATAATATAGAATTAAAACTAAAATGTACTGTTGCTGAAAAACAAATAAAAAAGTTAAAGACATTTAAAAATAGCTGGTACCTTAAAAATACAGAACAACTGTAAAGAAAGGTTCACAATATTTACACAAAATTTGCTATGCTTGTATACCGCTGACTGCTATGTGAGATTGTATATTTTTAAAATATGCGCAAATTTGGGGAGAAAACAGATATTATATAAAGTTTTAGCATCAATTTCTTCAGTGTCATAGCTGGATAATTTATTAAAAGTCTCGTTTGTTTCAAAATGCACTATGCGCAGTTATATTTTATGCATAATCCATAAAATGTTATTTTGAATTCATAAATTTTAAATTCATAGCTTTTTAAGGAAGAAGTTATAAAGATAAGCTTTTTCTCTTTATATATGTATGCATAACTAAGGTAAATAAAATGGAAATATTTAATTAATTAATTCCTGTACTTTAGCTGGAAAGAACTGAATTTTAAAGCAATTATTATAATAAGTTTTTTAAAAATTGTTTTGTTAAATATGTTCAGGACATTAATACTGTCTCATGTTCATTAGTATTGAAAGTTTAGAGCTGGAAATATCTCAAAGTCTCCTCACATGTATGTACATTATTGGAACACAGAGCTGAGAAAGTTGCAAACAGGGTCGGAAAAAAAAAGGTATGGGATTCGAACTCACGACTGAAAAAAGGCCACAGTTCGCTACCCTCAGCTTTACTACTACGCTATCACCACACTAACGTGATTAGCAATTTTGGCTTTTATACATTATCAAGTAAATGAATTCATAAAACTAAATTTTTTTGGTTCTATTTTAGTGTGCTATCATCTAAAAAATTCACCAGGGTTTGTTCTTCAGCTTCTAGGGCATTTCTTACAAAAAACAATTTTTTAAAGTGGCATTCCAATTGAAATTAAATGGACTGCTAAAAGTATATTCCAAGTGAAAGATGTGCTTACAAATATATTTGCCAAAAAGGTATATTTATAACTAGAGAAATACAAATTTAACATACTATGGAATATTTAGACTACTAAATTTAATTTATAATTAACGTTTTGAGTTTTTTATCTGTTTCAAAAGAAAAAAGTAACAAATTTTTTCATGCCATATCTGATTTGCTATAGCAGTTTGATATAGCCAGACGTTCATTATCATGAAAGGTAAATGTGTATGCAGAACTAGAAAATAATTTTCAGGACAAATTTTTCTATTTCATGGACTTGGTATTATATTTTTTGCGCCTGATTTCTTGACAGCAATCACTGCTCTCTGCGAACTAGTACTATAGTTGCAGTTATCTTATTTTTCTTATATTTTTTTAACTAAATTCAGCTGACTGCTGTCTTTTTCAGTACGCAGATTTCTCACTATAATGTTAATTCAGAACTAAGTAATTTTTAGCAAAACATTCTTTTCCTGAGCCAGCGTTCATCGCTACTTCTGGCGTCATTAATTTTTGGTGAAAACACCTGATTGCTCCTTTTTTACCACGTGACCCCAATACTTAAGCAGACGTACGCATGGAAGTTGAGCATTGTTGAACTTTATCCCTTCCGCCATCCGTCGACGAACACCAGATGCCAATCAAAATGAATTCGCTCGCTGATTGGAGAAACTCATACGCACCGCAACGCATACGCAGTAGTGGAAACGGGCCTTTACAGTTGCTTGGTTTCGTCCAACACGACTACCGATTTCCCTGAAATATAATCCACACTCTTCGGTAGGCCACTATCCTTCCTCTGTCGAACTCGGATACTTGATCAAACGATGATCGCTGTTTACTACGAGGCATAATTGATCTTTTTTTTTTGAAAAAAAACCACAAGCAAAACACAATTGCCGAACTTGAAACCGTCGAAAACTCGAAGCCTTAAATAGCGCTTTGAAATGGCGCCACAGGCGCGAGTGATGTGCGTTTGCACTGAAATTCTAATCATTTGCATATCTCACCTCCGCTAATGCATGTTGTAAATTTCATGTTATTTGCATGCTTCCTTCAGGGTGTTGCATTTACGGTGGCCAGCAGTGTATATAAAAGCTCTTAAATATCTTATTCAATTATGTTTGTACGACGAAAATTTTGATAGACTTTTTCAGGGGTTCATATTCTTCACCAAGATCATAATACATTGATAACTTCACGACTCTCAGATTAATAATGATATTTATTCTAATTGCAGAACCAAGCGTCCCACAGAATTTATCTGTGGTTAACGTGACAAGTACTACAATACTGATTGAATGGTCCATTCCTGAATATCCAAATGGACCTGAGCTCACCTATGATCTGCAGTGGATGAAAGAAGATGACCATACTAGGAAGGGAAATAAAACGAACGACACTCATTACGAAGTGAAGGAATTGGAACCGTACACCGATTATTCAGTACAAGTGAGAGCGAGAAAAAAAAAACCTTTTACAGAATCGTTGCTTATTTCCACGGAAATAGCAAGTAAAGAGATTTAATTATTCTTCCCTCCCTTTTTTTCAGTAATATTATTGTTTACGTTGAAAAGCTTGATTTTTCTGCCTAAATATTCATTTAGTACCTAAAATGAATACATTACTGTACAGGGCAATAAATAAAGAATAAACTATGCAGCATATTTAATTTCTCTCTCTGTTTTTCTCCTTTCCGCCTATATATATGTGCGTGTACATACTCCATGTCCACAAATGTCCTTATCCTGGCTTTATTTTTATAACAATAAAGAGAACATGTAACATGAAGTTTTAGCGTCAGCTTCTTAAACCTCAAGAGAATTATCTGGATTTTTTATTAGAATTTTGGCATATATTTTTAAATACGTCATGTGCGTAGCTGTATTTTTTACATAACGCATAAAATACTGCTTTTAAATGGTATTTTTTAATTAACAATTCTTTTTATACAAAAAACTTATGAAATTAAGCTTCGTATTCTTTTCTTTCTACTTCCTTGTACGAAGTGAAGGAAGTATTGTAATCGCGAAAAATTTCAGGAGGCATATTTCAACGAAAATATCTATTTTGACCGCACTTGAATACAAAACGATGTTTCTGCTTGAAATCTTTACGTAAGGACAGAATAAAGCCCTCTTTTTCCCAAAACGGATTGTAAAATTGATTTAAAATGGATTCAGAAGAGATTTTTTCGTAACATTTGTACTTACGTATTCTCGTATAACTCAAAAATGAGTAGCCTCAGAACCTTGAAATTTTGTATGTGGACTGCTATAACATGTAGTTGTGCACCTTTCTTTTTCTTTGCAATCGGCAGCACCAAAAGTATATAAATATATTCAGAAGTCAAAACAACAAAAATCAGCGTAATATTCTCAATATTTTCACAGGACTAATTTCGATGGTTTTTACCGAACCATCATCCTCAGCTGCGAAACCGTAAATGAAGAAGATCGAAAATAATGATTAGATAAGATAAGAAAGCCTGGACAAGAATAAGCACGTGGCGCCATCTGTTGGTGAAACCAGAGCTAAAACATAATTTCTTTAAAGGCCGAAGGCAAAATTGGATTGGAATTAGGATCGTTAACTAGAACAGAAAGATTTTTTTGAATGTGAAATGCCTCTAGAAAATCCAGTTCTCCAATGGAAGATGTTTTTTGAATAATTTTGGCAGCAGAAAAATTGAAAATGTGATTTTCGGACCAACAATGTTGAGCAACAGAAGACTTCTGAGTTTCCTTTTTTCTAACATATGCCTTATGTTCTTTGACGCGAAATTTTAAGGCTCTTTTAGTTTGGCCAATGTAAATTAAACCACATAATCGCGTCAAAGAATTTCGCGTAATTCAATGATAATCCTATCAAAAAATATCTTGCGTTCCTTTTAAGGTTATTGAAAGCTTAATTTGAAGTTGCAAATTTTGTATTTTTTTTTCAGCTTTTGTCACAAAATCTCTGTCTCGCTATACGTACAATTTGAAGTTGCATTCAAATGGCATACATGCGTTTTAATTGCAGCTCATGCTACTAAAGAATCAGCACATCCTCATTGTTTTTCGTATAAACAGAATAAAGCCTTGGCCAAAAATAAAGCCTTGGCCAAAAATTTCATCTTTCCAAGCGGGATTTTTCGTGAGTGTCGGAGAGTTTTGTCTTCAGTCTAAGGGATGAGGGATTTTTAAGTCTTGTTGCTTCAGTTGTCTTTTCGTGCTATTCAGACACTGAATTGTCTATTATTTGCAACTAATTAGAGATTAGTTTTAGTAGTATCGTCAGGAGTAGAAATTTGTTTAGTACATCACATGCTAATTTTCACCAGAGTTTGTAGTTTAAAAAACATATGTTAGTTAAATACTATTCTACATGTTAAGGGTCTTACTTCCTGATAAGCAATAATTAGACGACACAATTAAGGTAGCTTATTTTGCGGTTACAGTATAAAACAAAATTTCAATAAAAGTATAATAGAAGAGCTAAAACAAAATCCTAGTTTACAGCACACAGGTTTCATGATTGATTCGAGAATTCTACCGTTCAAAAAGTGGCCACTTTATTAAGATTAAAAACTTGCCTTTCAAATTATATGAAAGAAAACATGCCTAAGTTAAATATAAACTTGTAAAAATTCCTCTTAGTTTGACGTTGGTCTTTAAAGAAAGTCTGTATGAAACCCTTTCGATCTGTAGCTGTTTTGCTTAATATTGCACTTTTTTAAAAAAAATATTGTGTTAATTAAAGATATTCCTTATACACATATTAAGAATTTCCCAATAGTCCTTGAAACTAGATTATTCGATTATTTAAGTTATATTTTTGGCATCAAATACTGCCATCTTTCTATATCCATTATTAACTTAGGATGAAAACTGCATCATGCGAAGAACTTTCACATATCGATTTCAAATGGTAGAAAAACCAAACACGATTGCCAACAATCCAAAGCGCAAAACTTTGGCAACATTTTCTACTCCGTCAGTCGATGAGTAGATGAGTTTAAAATTTCTTACAATTAATGTTTGTTGCTTACAGCTGTCACCAGAAGTATTCTCATTAGCTGAACGCGGAAATCTAAATATCTGCACTGTGTTATTTCAAACTGAAATCATAACGCAAAATGAAGAAGAAAGTTCATAAGAAATAAAAGGGAATTGCTAGGATTATATACCGGACTTGGATTTTCTCAGGAGAAAGAATTAAAATTCTAAAACTTGCGTTTAGAATTTATTACAATCATGCAAATAATTATGTAAATACATTCTGAAATATCTTTTTCACTTATTGAAAGGTTAATTTTCCTTAATAATTTTGTTAAACTACTTTTTCTTTTCAGCATAAAACGCAATAACACTTCTCTCTGTTTTTATCCTATTATTTTAACTCTTTTTAATTTAAGTTTTATAAGAATACCTAATATTTTACTAAACCTATTAATTTATGTGGTTTTCTAGACTCCTTAACCGCGGTTCTATTCTTAGTTTAATTATATTATCTTCATGGCCTTGTAGTCCCATTGCTGTTGCTGTTACTCCTAGTGTTATTATTATGCAGAGAACACTTCAAGAACTAATATCGGCGGTTATCAAGAGATTATATGACAGTAATAAATAACTGCAACGGCGGATGCAAATCACAACTAGAAATTAAAAAGTATCTGCAGAAGCTCGATGGCCAGTGAATGCTTGCATCAGGAAATAAATCCAAATGACGGCATCAAATGTGGTAAAGCACTTTTACATTGACGATTCACTACAAATTTAAGTTTGATTCCCAAAGGGCCCAGAAGCAGCAGTGGTGCCACACATTCAAACCTTGCTAATATATAGTACCATAAGAAAGCGGTGGAAAAACAAATTACACTGCTGGACAATTATTAAGGACGGATTTCAGATTGCAATGTAGCATAATATCAAGCCGGGATGGAAGCTTGTAAGGTATTTTTCCCGCCTTCTTAGCATGCCTTCATGGTGTAGTGGTCAGCACACTCAGCGCGTATTCGAGAGGTTCGAGTCAGGGCGAGAACATTCCTCCTTTTTCATCTCTCCTGCTTAAAATAATCTAATATTTCTACAAGCTAAGCAGGATAAAATATTATTTTCATAATGCTCAGAAATTAGAGTAAAAGACATTTATTCTTCATAAAAATACAGAACGTTTTTGAATTATACAAAGTAAAAATCTTTTACTGCTGTTGTCGTCTTACTCTCTTTGGTAACATACATGAAGTCAAGACTCTGAATAAAGCTGAGCGACTTGTCGCTATATTCGGTAAAGAAACTGAGAACATAAGATGGAGCTGGCGAGGAAACACTGGAGATGAACAGACGAGGAAAGAAAATTTGCATATAGACACCTCTTCGTACTGTATTCAGCGCTTATTCTAATTTTCCTCATTTACCTTCCTTGCAGTTTGTGGTAGCTATGGATGGCAGTGCTTTTCCTCCTTAGAAATTGTCCAGCAGAGTAAATCTAGGTTTGTCGCATAGCATTTTCATATGATAACCGATGAAATTCAAATTCACCAAATACCGTTCAAAATTAAGCAAAAGAAATGCCTAATTTGAAATTTTGATTGGAATTTTTCAGTTTTATTTTAATCAGATTTTGCATTTTATTATTTCCACTGCATACAAAATTACGTATTTTGTTTGTTTTTATTTAGTTCCTGAATCAGCTAAGATAGAGGCTTTTACCAGAACTTCAAGAACTATTCTTGTCCAATGGAATAAAACGGGGCCGTTTCCTGGACCAGTAAGCTATTTTCTCGAGGTGTGGCAAATGCCGACTCAATGCAACTCGAAAAGCGAAACATTTCCGGTAAGAACTCTCCAATCTAATGAAGATCGTGAAAGCTGGAAGACACAACGCGATGTTATTGTGGAAGATTTAATACCATATACTTCGTATTTTTTCCGTGTAAAGCTGGCAACTAAAGTAGGAAGTAAAACAAGTGAATCCAGCAACATAATTAAAACACCAGCTGATGGTAAATGCGGCCTTTTTCTTATTTGGTATTTCAAAAATTTACTAAAAGAATGCTGCTTAAGATGATTATGTAAAACAGGTAATTCAGAACTTTATCTCAGAGAAAATTAGATAATTTTCCTTTGGGAAAAGACTGGGGGGAATGCATGAGAATAAAGTTGGTATAGTAGCGTTCACACTATGGCATAAGCATTGCATATAATATAATTGTCATAAATGCATAGTAGCATTAGCACACGACAAAGATTTACTCCAAATTGCAGCAATCAGGGAAGGATAATCTTATGCTTATGTGGTTCCTCCCACATTTCCGATGAATTTCGAGACCCGCGAACATAATTTATCGGTTAGTTCTGGTTTTCAGTTTTTTTTGGTGGTCAATCGTAGAGAAGAAATATGTTGTTTCAGTGTCAAAACATAAAACAATTCCAAATTTTTCAAATATATTCTAAAAGTTATCTATTAAACGCAGAGCATTTTCCATACCTAACATGGATGCCACATGTCAAATCTCATTTGTTTGACAATAATCTCATTTGTTTGACAATAATAAATAAGTCTATGAGTTTTTATTACAGCATAGGATTGCCTCTGTCTTTCACATGGGCTTTGGACACCATACAGATGACAGTACAACTTTGAACAATTCCATCCAATTTTGAAGCAGGACATCCCAAGTTAGAGCTCTAAGGAATTTGCACCCATCTTTCTCTACTACCAAACCTTTCGAGAGGACTTCGGCTCTTCGTGTGTTTTAAGTGCCTGCCCCCATGCTACAAACACCCTATACACTTAAAAACATCTCAGCCCTCTCTTCTTTTCTCCCTTCATTCTATCCTTAGCGAAGATAGAAGACTCGCCTACTTGAGCAATGAGATTGGAGTCCTTAATATAGAATCCACACATTTCGAACAGAACTCGGTTCCTCCCGAATTAAGGAACTGAGGCTTAAGCGTTTTATGCAGTTGCCTTTATTTAGAAGAATTTGTATGCAATTATTATTATCATAATGCCACTATTGATAATTATGCCATAATATGAACGCTTCCCAGATGCAGAAATAAATTTTAATATTCATCAGACACTTCACTAAACTGTTATTTGAAATATAAATTCTCCTAAAAGTCATTTATAAGCAAAACATTCAGAACTTATAGATAAATATTCTGTTGAAACCATTCTTAAATTAGTTTTGAAAATTAGGTGATATTGCGCCTTTACACTTTGATTCACATTTTTGGAAAACATTTATTAATGCAGCGTATAAATAGATAACCTATTTCCTGGTTTCAGCGAATAAAGAGAATCTACTACCTACTCGACATAAAATCGGCCATTTTTATGATATATAGCCGAACTTAGAATGTTTTCCAGAGAAGATTTCTCAGTAAATATATTTTTTACAAATTTAGCTATTTAATTCTCTCACACTGTCTTTTATTCCATAACAAGACTGTAATTTTGTAAACGACAAGGCAATTATTTCAAAGCATTTAACGACTTGATCATTAAGCGCTCAGATTAAGCCCTTGTTAACTCTAAACTTAATTATTATTATTGAACATAATATTGAGTGAGATCATATGAGAAACCCACAAACAATTTAATCTGTACTTTTGAAACTAAACAATCAATAATAAATAACAATAACAATCCAGTTGTTCTGATATTGCAACAGACTGCAAAATGCACATGCTGATCAAATAAATTGCAGAATTAAATACACAATGTGCGATAGGGTAATAGATACAGGACTCCAGTTTAAAACTTATTTAAATAAGATAGGCTTTCTGCACACAATAAGTTTGCTTTCATGATCCATTTTATTAAATAATATGTAGAACTTAAATGTTTGTAACGATCTCAAAGGAAACATTTGTCAATAAAAAAAACTACCCATGTCCAAACTGGCCAAATAGGCAAACAAAGTTACAAATATTTGAGATGTCATTAATAAGAGTTTTGAAGACAGTACACAAATATTTTAGAGACACTACAAATGTTTATATTTTGAACGGAAACTTTAAGAAGATGCCATATACATCAGAACGACATTACAATTGAAGCACGCATTACAAATTCCCATTAGCAGAAATTCTATGATATGAATTTCATTTAACACATATTTCTTTTCTTAGCATATGCCAGGATTTAAAAAAAGTTCTGAAACTCTTTTTTTAGCGAGAAATAGAAGTAAATATACGTGGAAAGGGTGAAAAGCATTGAGCCTCGAAGTGACGAGGGTGTTTGAGCTACAGTTTGCCATTATGATTTATCTACATAATCAACCGTTATTGCACTCATGCAGTCTTTGCCGCAATTTGTTTACTGTCGCTTTGGGGAATGATCCGTTCTGAGCCATACATCAATGAACGACCACCTCGATAACCTTATCGACCATGTTGAAGTGACCTCGTCTAAGTCAATTCCTCATAGCAGGTAACAGGTGAATGTCTGATGAGGTCAATCGGAAAGGTAAATTGGATGAGAAAATGTGGTGAAATCCTAATAGATCAAAACTGCTTAAGCAGTTGCAGCCCGATGAGAGAAGCATTGCTTTAATATAAGATGACTTCTCTCTCAGTTCAGAAGGCAAGACGTCAATTTCATAAAATGTCTCACAATGCGTCACTAAACACCGACCTAACATTCTACAAAATTTTAACTACCTAGCACCACTTCTTCCCTATGAGGTTTAAATGATTTCCCCATTCTTGCGTAGATTTGAAAATGTTTTTACGTTGAAAGTTTGTTTATCTACTCTACTATATATTAAAATCCGTGCGCGTCTGTGTGTTTGTTCGTTTGTTTGTAACCTCATCTTCTTCGGAACTGCTGGGTGCAGAGCTTAGCGGAAGGTATCGTTGGATTCGGGAGGTCCGTGGGAGGCCATTTTGACCATTCGCTTAATTCTCCGACTTTAATTAGCCGAGATATTAATTAAAAACTTATTTTTCCCCTACGTTCTCCCTACATTTGCCCTTTTGTTGACTTTCTTTCACCGTTTTCCCTAATGAGAGGGATTTGGCTACGTGCCAAATTCTGGTTTCTCAAATATCTCTTGAAATTCTTATAAGTCAAATTCGAGACGCATATCGACGGATTGGAAAAAAATCAAGGAATCCGACGATACCATTTTCATCTTCGTACGACTTTAATTAACGGAGTTATTAATTAAAAACCGGGCATACGTTAATTACCGCGTTTATTGCTTCCGTGTGGCAACAGCCTCGGGAGTGAAATATGATCCGAATCACCAAGGCCATTCGCCATTAAGAAAAAAGAAGGATAAAAAAATGTTAATTTAAAATGCCCAAAAAATTAATAACTCGGGAACTAATAGGCCGATTTGCTTCAAATTTTGAAACTTAAACCTCCCAGACGTTCTAACGAGGTCTCCCGTTAATTTCATAGTGTTTTGATTATTACGAGTCTAATTAGCGGGGTCATTAAAAATGCTCCAGTACATTTTTTTTTCGGACAGGTGCAAATTTTTTTTTATGGGTTTCGATGGTTCCGCACGACGAAAGCGCATGCGCATTGGTAAACGGTCCCGAATCGTCTGCGGAAAAGTATTCCTTTTTTATTTCTTTAATTGGCTTTACACATCGTTATAGATTTATTATAATATTTGAATTTTTAAAATTTGTTGTACCAGCAATTTCTTAGTAAGGTTTTGTTATCCAAACATTATTTTGAAGTGTGATTAAAATATAATGTTTTATATTAAATTTAAATAATGACGTCATATCTATTATCTGCAGAATAAAAGTTTTGTTTCCTGCTTTGGCAAGAAAATATTTATTTACAAAATTATAAATTATTTATTTATTACAGATCATTTAAATATATCACAACTTTTTTTTCGATTGTAGAGTTTTAATTGGAAAAAACTTTTTTTTTAATTCTTTTAACTAATTTTTTCTTATTCAAATGCAGGAAAATTCCGTGGAATATAGTATTCCTTATAAGGAAGTCATGCGTTGTACATATCAGATTTTTTAGTTCAGTTTAATTTTTTTTATTTTCAAATGCAAATACAGTTTTCACTCATTGTATGCATTTGTGCACACGTACGCATTTACACTTCGTACAAGGACAATTAGCGAATGAGCGGCTAAATCCGTTAACACTGGTAGTTCGGTTCAACTTTCGAATCAGGGGGAACGCGTGGGTGTTTTCGTAATTTTCGGCGTGTGTAACGTGTATGCATTGCCTTCTGGATGCATACGTGAATAAAACGGGCGCAGCCCTCTCAGCTGGCGGTTTCTTACACGGCGTGGGTTTTTTCGACATTTTCCAAATGGGAAATGTGTATGCAGTATCTTGTGGATGCATGCGAGAATGCGGATGCATACGCTAATAAAGCGGGCGCAGACCGCTCAACTGGCATGCTTGCCAGCAGGAAAATCGCTGAATACTGGTAGTTAGGTCGAAATTTCGAATCCCGGCGAACGCGTGGGTGTTCACGTGATTTCCTGCATGTGAAGTATATTGGATGCATAAGGGAAACAAGCGGGCGTCCCGGTGAACAAGCGGGCGCAGCCCGCTAACGCGCGGGTTTGCAACATAGAAAACTTAAACACTGGTATTTCTATCCAAATTTCGAATCCCGGGGAACAAGCGGGCGTCCTAGAGAACAAGCGGGCGCAGCCCGCTAAGCTGGTCAACGGCGTGGGTGTTTTCGACCATTTTCCGGTGGGGAATGCGTATGCAGTATCTTGTGGATGTATACGAGAATGCGGATGCATACGCTAATGAAGCGGGCGCAGCCCGCTCAACTGGCATGCTTGCTACCTAGAAAATCAAACACTGGTAGTTCTGTCCAACTTTCGAATCCCAAGGAACAAGCGGGCCCAGCCCGCTCAGCTGGCGGGCTTGCCCGCTAGTTTTCTAATTAAAAACTATATATGTATACATTTATTTCAGAATGTAGGTTTCCAGATATACGGCAATACATTAGATATAAAATTTTATACATAATAATTAATTGTTTCTCATAATATTTACTTACAATTAATTTACGAATTCTCAGTTCCTGGCAAGGATTATAGAAATTTTGGGGTTGGAAAACATTTATGGTATTTCAAAAGATTATTATACGTTTTAATGTTAGTTTTATGGCAATTTACTAAAAAATTGGTACATGAATCCGTAAATATCTTCTGTATATTTTTGCATGCCTCTTAATATTTGAAATTATTTGTACCAATTCAAAGTCAATAAAGGATGCTTGAATGATTCTTTATCCTGAAGTGACATAAATTAAAATTTTGTATTTCTGCTCTTTTAATGGTAATCCAGAATGCTCTCATAATTCGAAACTATGTTTCAGTCCCGGATGCTCCTCAAAACGTAAAAGCCGAATGCAACCAACAGCCAACTGAAGCAGAAGTGAGTTGGTCGCCTCCAAAATATCCCAACGGACTCATCGTCAAGTACAGAATAGAATATGGTCTGGAGGTGATATTTTGCTTTCTTTTTTTCAAGTAATTTTATGAATAGTAAATTATAATCAATAGAAATGTGAATATTTCTATTTTTTGTTGATTTTTTGTAAAAGACATTGATTAGTTTCTTGTAGAAAAATTCTATATATTTTAAAATTTTATTTGAATAAGAATCTTTCGCATGTCACGCGAATTATTTTCTATTCAGATATGAATCTATTAAGAACTCATAAATAGAAGTAATATACAGATTTCCCGAAAATGTGGCCAGCAGTAAAGGTATTAAAAAACAATTAGCCCTTTATTATTTAATTTATTTTTACACTGTATATTCAAAATGGCGTCCATTTTCTGCTAAATATTTTCTAATGAACCGATTGAATCAAGACCTCGAGCATTTCTGAACACTGATCTTCTCTAGTGTTTCATAAATTAGTAGCCAAGTGGATCATCCCATTCGAACACTGGTAATAGCACTGGGTTCCGCTCACTCAAGAAGAACTGATAAACATTAGTCAACCGATTAAAGTATCTGTATCGCTTTTAAGATGATTGACTTGAGGGAATAATTAGATCGGCCTAGAATGTTGTCTAACAGTAACATAAACGTAACCTGGGCAGCCATTTATTTGAGCCCTCATTCGCTCTCATGTTCAGCACGTATGTTCTTATCCATTTATATGTGTTAGTCGAATTACGGAGTTGTTCATTTGAACGTGTTTGATAAGTTTTAAAAATAAGTAGCAAGTGGCTTTCTTTTACGCTTATCATAGGGTGCTAGACTTCGTCACATGGATTTAATGAGTTGTACCGCAGTAAAATAACACTATTTATTAATATTATTTTAATTACTACATGTTAATAAGTGTTTATTCTTATTCATTATTTCAATTATTATAGACTATGTTAGAGAACAATTAGTCGAAATTTGATAATCTATGTTTATTGATAAAGTGAGCATACTTTATTTTCAATTACGAATAAAATTCGTAATATGTATCACCATTCAAATAAAAAAAATCTTTTCTCTAAATTCTCTCTCTCTCTTTAGCAGTATCAGAATGTTACTAATACTTAAACCCAACACGTGGGCAAGCAAAAGCTAGACTATACATGCATATGTTATCTTTTATGTTTTCTGTGAATTCTTTGCACAGAAATGACCCTTTGTATCACTTAAAATGCTTGCGTCATTTAAAATTTGTGTCACTTAAAGCAGAGCTATAAATGAAGGCTTATTACCTTATAAAAAAGGAGTGAAATGATTAAAAGTTGTAACTGATTTCTGAGTTCCAAACACGTCACACATTTCTTCCACTTGTAGAGTTCCTCGCTCCTTTTGTATGCGTTGAACATTTAGGAACCTAGTAAACCTTGTAGCGACTTATCGCTGAGTTCAATTAACTAAAGATGTAGACTCAAGAAGGGTTAAACTACTCTTTATGTCACTCAAAATAAGATTAACAGTCAGCCCCTTTCTCGGGCTTACAACAAAGCCTCCACTAGGACTTGAACTCAGAATAAGAAATAAGAAACCGAACTGTAACTAACTAAAGGATACTTAGCCGAAGTTAAACACAAGTATCTATCGTAATCGACCCTTAATTTAAACTAGCCGGCGAATATCAAAAAGTACGTAATAATACGCCTGAGCTTCAAAAGAGATATAGGCCGAAGGCAAACACAAGCAACTCAGGATTCCTAGCTCTCTATCTCGAAGTAAGTTGAACCTTCCTTAAATACTTCTTCTAACGCATTTGCATTCAACGCGATTCTAAAATCACATTCTAGTAGGGAGTTGTAAATGGAAACAAGAATTGATGGGAAACGTTCTCAAGAAAAATTAAGTTTTTCCAAACTGTGTTACAATAAGCTTGTACATGGCCGACGCAAACGGGATTTTCCAAATATCCGGATGTTAATCTAAAAATATAGTCCCTGTCAGTCCAGATATTTGAAGCTCTGCTGTATACTATCTCTACTAATAATCTAGAAATAAGTTTAAAATCAAATTTGATTGAATATACTCATGTAGCCAAAAGAAAATTGTAAGATAATTTTTATATCATACTTTTTGCATCATATTACGAATTTCGTCCGAAAGTTTATAACTCTTAGTTTAATTACTCAGTTTCATTTTTAGATTACGAAATGCCATACACTTTATATGCAACTCTGGAAAACTTTATATGTAAAATATTAGAAAATGTTTGGCATTAAAATACTCACCAGATTATTTGTAGCTAACCAGGCAGGACGTGTTCAAAATATCCACCGTCCTGGAGTGTAAAATTCTGGAAGGCGATTCTACCGTTTGTTACAAACTGTAAGAACGAATTCTCTGTCTAACCCCTCCCACCCCCAGAGAAAATGGCGTTGCATCTGTTGATAACCTCACAGGAAGAAGTTGCTTTTACTAATTTCATTCTTGTCGTGGAGATATTTGGAGATTAGAGAGTTTACCAGTGGAAACCACTTAATGCGGAAGGTCACAGTGACTTCCTACCGAGAACTGACAAAACGTTTGCACCGTGAATTTATCACGGATCCGAAAGTTAGCCGTAGAGAATCAGTTACGGACGTATTGTAAATGAACATATTGAATCTGTCATTCATTCTGGGAAGTCATGCATATTCCAATTATTAATACTAAAAGTTTTGCAATATTCTGAGCACTAATGACACTCTTAAACCATTTTCAACCGTATGATAGTTTGTGCTCCATCCTGTAAGTTTTGTTATCATTTTCGCCGCCGTTTCAGCTGAGGACCTGCCCAGAAGTATGCAATTTAAGCGAATATTTAAGAAGGTGCAGTGGGTATTAAATTGTATAGAGACATGACTACCAGTAGTGACGATTATTCGATGCCTGAAATTTCTGCCAGAACGTTTTAGCTCTGCTCTTTTTCATAAAAGGTTTTTTTTTTTCGTTAACTCTCTATCAAATTTCAATCTCATTTAACCGCCTCTGGATTCTGTGATCATGCAGAAGATAATATAATCTAAATAGCCACATTGCCCTTAAATATTATCTTAGCAAGAAAAAACAAGAGTATGTTCTGATAGATCAAAATGTTTCCTCATAGGAGGTGAATAGACCTTCCGCCGCTTTCCCCGATCTCTTAAGACTTTTATATCACCTAAAACTCCGCAAACTTACTTTTTTCTAAACTCAGATATAATTATAACCAATGTCATTATTACTTTGCTAAAATTTCAGATAATTGCAGCAAATTTCACTTTTTAAACTCGCAATATATCCAGCTTAAGTTATAGAAATTGCTATCGTATTTACTAGCATTATTATCTATTGCGTTTGCTGGCATATTCTCTCCCCCTCCTGTCCTTTTTCCACTTAGCTTTTTAGCATAAGGTTCTGAAAATCTTTAAAGTATTCACGTAATTTTCTCCTTCCTCAAGGCGTTTGTAAAGCGAGCTCCCCTAAATTTTAAAATAAATTCGTTTACATAATGGTTACGGATTTTAGATGTATGGTCTCTAATTCATGAAGCAGTAATAGTGAAGAGCTTGAAGAAAATGGAGATAATCTAGATCTCTTGATAGTTCTGAACATCATTTCGCGTCGTAAAACGGGATGAAAAGTGATGAAGGAGTGACGTTGACAACAACTTGCAAGCTATGGCAAACGACAGAAACAAACAACTAGCAGCATCCAATGAATAGAGACCTCGGAAGCAACTGATAACAGTAAAAGCGGACAAGATACAAGGCGCAAAGAAGTAGAAATGAAAATACCTTATTAGACGCTGTAATGTTAATATTTACTATGCATCGTAATTCGAATACAGGCTTCTTTCAAACAAATATTATTGAGGTACTTGTAATTATCTAAGAATATAAGATTCAGCATGCCTTCGTGGTGTAACGGTAACACACTCGGCGCGTTTTGAGAGGTCCAGGCTCGAGTCTCGGCGAGAACATTGCTCATTTTTCACGTCTCCAGCATCAAAATAACCTAATGACTCTAGAAGAATACTTCTTATTTGTCAAATTTTTACATCTTTCGAGATAAAATTATTCGCATAGTTTTTCTCCCTCAATTTTTCGTACGATGAAATTAATAAAAAAGGAGTGAAATGCGCAAGTAAATATGGTAATTTCTACATACCTTCCTTAAATGGAATGCATTATGTTATTTTTTTACTCACACACCGATTTATAAAAATAATTCCTAATTCTGATGTTTAAATTAATTTTGATGTAAAATATTTTACGTAAACCAAATAAATAAGGGATATTTAGCATGTTACTTTAATAAAACTTCATTCTACGTATTTCAAATTACAAACAGACCTTGCAATGGCAATACATCGTAATGACATTCTAATTACCACACCCTGGTATTCAGGGCTTCAGTTTTCTGTATCGTTGATTTTCCTTCGATGTAGAACTAAGATTATCCTTAACTATTCAAAGACATTTAGTTTATTCGTTAATTTAAATAAAATTTAAAAAGAACCTGAAAGTTTTCAGATTTTATACTTTTTTTTCATTTATAGACACATGCACGTTTCGAGAGCATTTGAACTAACGCCACATTGTGCTAAAAATATTTTAAAACAACATATTTTTAAAATTTCGGATAGAACGTCTCGTGCGCTGGAGATAAAAACGTTTTATTCCCTACAGTGTTGCCACTTCTCGCTTTGAAACTGTTGAGTTTTTTAATTAAAAAGTTCGTTAAAGTTTTACAAAATATGAAACAGATCCTAAATTCCTAATTCAGGCTTTCTGGTGCCGATGTTCGTGTGGAGGACTATGCTATTGAAAATTTGATGTTTCTAGATACCATTGTATTTTGCATTTAATTTTAATAAAAGGGTTATACGGTTAAAAATTTAAATATTTTTGTTTTACAGAAATATTTAATTCTTTAACGGTATAACCCTTTCATTAAAATTAAATGCAATAAATGTAAAAGTAAAATTTCTCTGCTCACACTGCAATAAAATACGCATTTGATTTACGGAAAATGGTAACATCCATTATATAGATTTTCGGATTATTTTGCCGGATTGTAGGTCCAGTTATTTCGGATATTTAGACAAATTCTACTGTATCTCCTATTTTGAAGGTTAAAAGAGTTATCTTGCTACGTATAAAACTTTCTAAAACACAAAATGAAATTAATTTTTTTAATCCGTTTGAAGAACAGGTTTTATTTCAAGCAAAACAAATAATAAGCCTTTACGGGAAAAAAATTTTAAAATATTGGTAACGTTTCTCTGCAAAACGACACACTTCAAATGTTCATTATCACGAATATCTGAAATATATCTTATAGAATTATTTCTAGACAAGTCTCTTCTCAGGATATTTTAGAAGTCGTAATATATACTTCATTCTATGTATCTTAGCAATCGTTTATTTTAGGTGTCAAAATTAAAAGCATGTTGCCTGTTTAATGAAAAACGTAAAATAAGTAGCTAGGACGTCCTCCATCTCTGAAGAGATCATATCGAATGTACTAAATACTTTTATTGCCGTTTAATTATATTTAAATTCCCGTAAGTTAAGGCGTGAACTTCAAGTAAAAGATTAATTCTATATTTTTATAAAATCATATTCTTTGAATTAATATTTTAATTTAATTCTAGTTGCTTTGATTCAATTTCTCGGGTAACAGCAGGTTAAATGGAAAATGACAGATAGTAGAAAAGTTTGTGGATTCTTCAAGCCGATGAAATCATTTAAAATGTATTTTTCTATTTGAAAATTATGGATCTTATATAAAATGCAATTTATCAAAGCAAACTTAATACAAGTTTGTTTTGTATGACATATATAACATTAATTTCTTATATGACATTACTGACACTGATGCGTATTTTACAATTTTTTTTTTGCATTTTTCTTAGAATTCTTATAAAAAGAACGCATATCTAACCGTAAGTGATCCATGCAAAGAACAAAAGATTAGTCTTCAAAATTTGAGGCCAGAGCGTCACTATACTATAACCGTACGGGCCCGGGTACAAGGTGTGGATTCTGATGGACATCCGGCTACTTTCAAACCATGCATCCTACCAGCAGGAAGTAATGTCATGTGAATATCTAATATGCACATAATAAGCAATGAGGAAAGCAGATTAATATTTGTTTATTATGAAATACTGAAATTTCTGGCAAGATTTTAAAGTGTTTTACTGGAGCTTCTGAAAATTTGCTACATAAATAAGAACTCCAGTTAACTAGATCACATATTTCTTTTTATAAAGCAAATAAAATTAAGCTTGTTAGAATTTCACCCGTTTCTTAATAATAATAATAAACAATGTTGAAGTATTTTTGAGAAACAGTTAAATTAAATTTGATGAATAAGTGTGGTATGTATGTTGGCTTACAATTTTCTGTAAATAAAAATTTTATAAAGATTAACTGAAGAACAATTAGGTATTGCTTTTAAGTAGTATAATTATGGATTGTTTATAAACTGAGCAATTAGGTATCGTGTATAAATCGC
Organism: Stegodyphus mimosarum; assembly: GCA_000611955.2. Lineage (NCBI taxonomy): Eukaryota > Metazoa > Arthropoda > Arachnida > Araneae > Eresidae > Stegodyphus > Stegodyphus mimosarum. The sequence goes on from KK116154.1 coordinate 63,693, forward strand.
TGTGTAAAATAAATAGAAAGTTATTATAATTATCATAAACTATATTATAATTATTACACTATGTTATAAATAGTAGTGATTATATTAACATACCGTTTATTTTATATTAAAACTATATTTGAATTGTAATGAAATTATTAATTTTAGACACTGTCTATTTATTTAAGATTATTTATAAACTTTTTAATGTAGACAGTTTTAGGAATGTGATTTTTTGTTTTATGCCCATTTGAATACTTACTCTCTGTTTTACAATAAAATTTAGGCTGTGCCTGTAAATATTTATTTAATTAAAGTGTTTACATTTTATTAAATTTAGGACTTTGAATTTGGCTAAAAGTCCACTTTTTAAAAAATAACATAACTTACCATTGATTTTAGAATAAAACTACCATATATTGGGAGTTATATCAGACAAGGATACATTTTATTATTTTTCTTTCTTGGATATTTTAAAAATTAGCGGGCTTAAATTTTATCATGGCCTCTATAATTTCAGGAATAAGCTTTTATATATATTTTTTTGAAATGCGTCTCTCCCCAAACGAAAACATTTTAAAACAATATTTATGATTATATGTTATTAAAAATTTTTGTTTTAAAAATTTTTAATGGCTAGAATTTTAACGGAGTAACCGATGATTAGTTTTATTCGGTTTTTGTTCCTTCAATTAAAAACAAATTCCTTCGTATTTTTATGTTTTGTATAATTTTGCTTCTTGAAGATGTTTCAGAATTTTTTTTAAATGTGTTTTCATTAATAATTCATTTATTTTGCTGCTTTAGCTCAAACTACCTTTTTCTTGGAATTTCACATATAAAAATTACCTTGCTTCTACGTATATATATTTATGCTATATGTAGCTATAGTAAATTAAAATACGCTAAGAAATAAGGACGATCAAATGCGTTCATGAAGTCTTATTCTAAGACAGAAAAAAAAGCAAATGAGGGAACAAAAAAATATAAATGCATAGAAATATAACGTTCGGATCTCCACGTAACACCTGAAGCAGTTCAGACTGAGATAATATGACCGGGTCCTGAATCATTAAAGTTTTCATAGCATTCGTGATGCAACACACAGAAAGCTGTCAGTGTTTTAATTACATTAATTTCACCTTCTTGTTATTTTTAGAAAATAAGAGAACTAGTTTAAATAAATAAGTAGATGCAGATATAAAGGGAGATAGAAGTACCTAATAAAAGCTCTTGTGCCCATCTGATGACGAGAAGACTCTATAATATGACAGGCGGGCGCGAATCTGCTCATTGTTTCCTTTGCGCGTAAGCCTTGTTTCGAAGTTTTATTCTCATAATGCGGCGACAACTGAGTTTCCAACAAAACAGGGAATAGGTGAAGTGTAAATTTGAAAGTCTGTGTTTTAGAAGTGAGGATAATGTTTAAATAAGGAAAACAATGTTGTATTACCAAACTCACTTGTCTGAGAATTGTCAGCACAAGCCCACGGCGTGCACTGTGCAAGGAGTCAAATGCGCTTACTGTTGTCAAGAGCCTTGAACACCACATAAGTGACAGCAGCCCGACTTTAGCTCAGTTCCGGCCCCAAATTTGAGAGAGAGTTTCCAGGAGACGAAACGTATCCGAGAATCTCCTACCCTCCTCCCCTATTATATTTAGAGCTCACAACATATTTAGAGTGTCCCATACCGATTAATGCTGTCTAAAAGTCTTTGCCTTGAACTATTGCCGAGGTAGAAGATTTTTATTGTTCAGCGAGTTAATAAAATTATTTAATGTATTTACTTTTTAAGGTTTGCCTGCTCTGATTTCAATTAAGATGACGGAAACCAGCTTCCTTAAAGTAATACATATACAGACACTATACATTTGCAAACATCCATGCCTTCTCAGAGATTCGAACCCGGGGCCTTCGGTACGGTAGTCAGAGGAAAAGATTGGAAAAAGTTAATAAAAAACTTGAAAATATGTATAGTAATTAGGCTAATTTTAATAATAAATTTATTGCAAAATTTTATCTTAGTAGTTAGTTATAAGAGTTATGGTTTCAGTTTTGTAAAGGGCAATAAATTGAAGGCGGAGAAATGTTTTATTTAGTGATTAGTGATATGAGATAAGATGTTAAAATTCAGAGGTACTCGAATAAGTTGTGAAACTGTTATGTAAGACTGTTATAGATGCAAATGGTAAAGAATGATGAATAGGAGTTATTAGTGGAAAGGTAGGCCAAAATAAGAATACCAAAAAAGGAACATGGATTGAGATAAGCGAAAGCTATATAAAAAAGGTATATAACAAAGAAAGCGAAGATTTTTATGTTGTTCTTGCTAATCCTCGAGTCCAGCTTTTGCTAGACGAGATCCACGAGTGCATTCACCTTCAAAAAGTCATAGACTAGCGTAGAAAACTTTACTAGATCGTCGTAGGAGAAACCCGGACACCTAAGAATATGTGCCGGAGAAGCCTGCTCATTATTACGTTTCGGACAAATCGGGTGGATTTTTTGACCAGCCTGGATATAAGGCTTCTTAAATGGCTACTACGAAATCGTGGAAGTGCCGTCTGGATGCATCTGTCCCACTTCATAAGCGAAGGATCCACTAGGTTGTATCGTGTTCCATTGGATTGTCCCTCCGGCGAGGGACAATCCAAGTCATTTTATCAGTATGTTTTCTGGCAGAATACAACTCAAGTTAAGTCAGACAATTAAAAGTATCCAGAGCCTCCTCGGCACCCTTCTTCGCCGGGCATCCGCCTCTTCATTTCCCCAAATGTCTACATGTGAGGGGATCCACTGAATGTTCACATCACAAAAGGACGAGACTTGTTCTAATTTAGTGAGAACTGCGGTTTCAATTTTGTCCCCAACGTTACTCCAGTTTGACAAATGTTGTATGGTACTACGACTATCACTCATAATCCAAATGGCTTTAGGGTCTAAAAAAGACATTATATAGCTGAGTCCCTCATCGATAGCAACGAGTTCACTTTTAAAAACCGAGTTAAAGTCAGGAGTTCTTTTCTTTATTTTGACAATTCTATTGTGATATCTGATAAGCACTTCACTACCAACATGGGAATCCTAATTTTTTTCTACCATCAGTGTACATAAAGGTAGTAACTTTTGGGATGTTATTTATCATTTCAAGGGCAAATTGTTGAAGGCAAATCGGCGAGTCATTTTTCTTTGTGACCCTTGACAGTAGTTCACTATGTCAACTGACCCTTGGAAGACCCACTGAGGAGTCAATGCATTGCTTCAAGAAGCATTGTTCTACGGTGGGATAAGTTGTTATGCTCAATTTGACTAAGCGGACTGTGTTTCTTAAGTCTTTTGTTATTATGGAAATGCCGCAATAAGTTCGAGATACAATTTTGGGAACCGTAGCTGTAAAGTTTGTTGTAATACTTCACTAGACTCGAGTTCCTATACGTAAGTCAGTTATAATACGAGAAGCACTAAGATGCAGTCTCTTCAATTTCCGGAGGTTAGTTGTAGACGCATAGCAGTATATAGGAAGGCTGTATTCCAAGATGGGACGGATAATATCCATATAAGTAACTCTTAAAGTTCCTGCGTTAGCCCCCCAATCTCATCCCGAGATATATTTCGGTATATTAAGTCTTTTCCTACTCTTCAGCACTAATGCCTTCACATGCTTGTTGCTGGTAAGTTCAGAGTCTAGAGTAAAACAAAGGTATTTAGAATGCCTCTCAAATTTAAGAGGCATATCAGTCATAAAAAGTTTTGGCTGATAGTTATATAACCGCTTATTAATAGTAAAAAAGCAGATAATAGATTTAAATCGATTAAAAGTCAGCTTATGATCTTTGGAAAAGCTCCACGTCTCTTTTAGGGTAAAATTAATATTAGACTCAATTTTATCCACATCAGAGCCAGAGCTGCAGAGGGCAATATCATCTGCGTATATACCGATCTTACATCTCTCCTTTCAACACCATCCAAATACACGGAGAAAAGAGTAGGAATCAACACTGAACCCTGAGGTACTCCCTGACTCAGCTTAAAGCTATCTGACATGGTAGTATTGAGCTTCACTCTGAAGAGTCTGTCTCTCAAGAAATCATATATCCAAGATAAAGCCTTTTCATTAATACCAAAATTCGTGTATAGTATAAAAATCAACTTATGTTTCCAGATCCTGTCGAAAGCTTTTGACAGGTCCAGAAAAGCAGCCACTGTATGATTTGTCGGACTCATGCTTTGAGCATCTCTGATCTTCTGACAGAGGTAGAGACTTGATCTGTTGTGGTGTGACCCCTTCTGAATCCATACTGTTCCTTTGGGAAAAGGTCATGGTTGTCAAGATGATAAAGTAATCGTTTTTGGACCTTTTTTTCCATAACCTTGCATGATGTACTAGTCAGTGCAATGGGCCTATGATTCTCGGGATATCCATCCACTTTTTCCCTGGTTTTTTTATAGGAACTATAATGACCTTTTTCCATTCCCTCGGGAGTTGCCCAAGATTCCAAGATTGGTTAATGCTGTCTAAAAGGCTTTGCCTTGCACTATTGCCGAGGTGGAAGATTTTTATTGTTCAGCGAGTTAATAAAATTATTCAATGTATTTACTTTTTAAGGTTTGCCTGCTTTGATTTCAATTGAGATGACGGAAACCAGCTTCCTTGAAGTAACAGTGTAATTCGAGTCGTATCCTTTCTAACTGCTGAGAACGCTGAGTGGATGGAATAAAAATATGAAATGCCATGATATAAACAGAGATCGTTGGACATGCAGGCTGGAAGAAGGGAATAATGTGTGATGGTATTGGACATGGAGGACTGTGCACATGATAATATCTAAATGTGAGTAAAACAGGAATGAAGTATTAGAGTTGTAGTGTTATTAGATTATTTTGAAGCAGGAGACATGAAAAGTGAGCAATGCCTTCGCCAAGATTCGAACCAGGAGTTCTTGAATACGCGCCGAATATGCTACGCTAAAGACATACTGGAAGGAAGGAGAAAATACTTTAACGTAAATGAAGAACGTAATCCAGAAGGAGCTAATATGAGATGTATGCCCATTAAGGAAGAAAGAGAATGAGATAAAGAGCAAACTGCATTGTAATCTGTCTTGAGCGACCTTACTCCTTCTTGCGTCTCATTTACACTTTAAGCTAGATTACACGATGTCCAGAAGACCCATCTCTTCAGACAAGGGGAGGGAATTCTTTTTTAGTAGTAGGATAACAAAATGTAAAATTGCGAGTGATTGGTTGAGAAAAGAAAGTGACCAAAATAGAGAAAAGGAATTTTTTGTATTGCTTCAAACTAGTAGTAAGGCAGTAACGGCACATTAAAGAAAGTAATGAAGCGTTTTTAAAAATTATCAAAATAAAAAAAAGTGTGTTGAAATTCCGTAATAATAATGGTTGAGGAGGATAAGAAGAATTGACAAATTCATCATATTTTAGGAAGAGACTGGTTGCTCTAATAATACATTTTTTTTGGAGGGGGAGTAGTAAGATTTTGGTTTCTGTTTGGTATTCTAAAGGTAAACAGGAATTACGGTAATTACAATTTTTCATGTTCCTTGGAATTACATACATATATATTTTTTTCTTTATTTTTTCGAATCACAGCAGAAAGATTGATGTGAGAGGATTTACAAAGTGTGGCATATAGGACGGTGTGGAAACTGGCTGGGCTCGCACCAAAAAAGAATGTGAATTGAGATGAAGAGACTTGTTATGTAGTAAGTCACATATAACTTACAGCAAGTTAGTAAAATTAAAGCTTTTGACGAAATATCCCAGGAGATTGTGAATAGTATGGATGTGAAATAAAGTGCACCCTAGAAAGAAGGAAAAGGCATGTTAAAATGCGACTTTATAGTATGTTTCTTGCCAGAGAGAATGGAGGGCAGTAAATTAGGATATGTTCCATGGCGCCGCCTAACCAGGATAGTGTTTCGTGGCTCTGACTACTGTACCGAAGGACCGCCGTAGAAGACATGGATGTTTGTAAATGTATAGCGCGTCTGTGCGGCATGGAGGCACTGAAAATATGCGGCGAACCGATAGTCCTCTCTAGATGGAAAGAGGGGTGGAAGACCCTCTGACCCGTCCCCTCCCGAGTGCTGTTCTTCAAAATGTGGAGTGGAACTGAGCAAAGTTGTACTGTCACCTGCATTGCGCCCAAGGCTCTTGCCAATGACAAGCGCAATCTTATTCCTTGCCACGATGAATCTCATGGGCTTGCTTTGATTTCAGACAAACGAAATTAGTCACAACAACAACATGTTCACAGGTGTCAGTGACTTTGCATAAAAGGCGAAGAGATGTCAGAATATAGTAGGTTTTCTGATTCGGCCAATAAATATGAATACCACATAGAGACGAACAATAATACTTTTATCTCATATAAAAATTTCATGACGTCATTCTTGCAACGCTGCATGCTCTCTCCCCTCCCATGAAATTTTTCAATCAATGAAAATAAAAGAAAAAAATTAGTTTTAATTAATCCCACAACAGATTATATCTACTCGTAAGCATATATGGCTAAGTGTTGTAGCTGAAATTTTCCAAATTATCCTCAAATGGCGAAATGCACGTTTTCGAAATATCTCTTTTTAATACTGCGGCGGACCACACAGAGATAAGTAAATTGTGTGCGCGGTCCCTGCAATTCACTGCTCCCAGCCTTTACGACGTGTCACACGACATGCTTTTGACATCGCAGAGACATAACTTCACGACTAATGTCAGGAGATTTCAACGCTGTGTACCGTGTCTGTCGTCAAAGCCTCTCGGTTTCAGGAGGGCTGACGAACCAATGATCTGATATTTCCTCTGATATCGTTCCAGATATAACAAATCAGAGGATGTAAAATGCTATTGTAAAATTAAGGAGGCGTGGCTAATTCACTCTGAAGATTTCCGCCATCGGAGTAACATCAGAAGAACGCTCCAGAACTCTCGACTAAAGAGACCTGCAATGCTCTTGATCTCTCAACTAGTGAGACCTTCGTAGCAGACTCCTCACACTACGAGGACTATAATTCATTTAAATACCTATCTACGCTATCTATGAATTATACATATATTTATATATATATGTAAAGAGCTTCTTATAACTCTCAACATTACTTAATCATTATAAGGAGTCAGATACGCTACCTGCAGCCATTCAACTCGGAGTAACCTGATTGTCACTCCCACAGCAGTGACCCAAACCATCCTCCCAATGCCATATTTTTTCTTCAGATTCACAATTCGTATTTTGTTGCCATCGCCTGGAAAAATATTTACTGCACTTCCCAGTAACCATCTGCCAACTGTTATGGTATCTTCCTTAATAATACCTACATTCCCTAATTCTAAATCATTTTTTGCAAACACCCACTTATCCCTCTGTTGTAAATTGTTCAATTGAGCGTGCCACCACTTTTTCCAAATGAGCCTAATCATGTATGTTACCCTCTGCCAATGAGAAAGTCTGCTATCTCGCAGAGTACTAATGTCTTTCTTAAGGATGTCTGTAATCGAATGGCCTCTCAAAAGCGTGCATGAGCAACTTCGCCATCATTAACTCAGAGGGCACAGGGAGAATAGGGCAACTATTCTATCTTCCTTTAATCTGATGTATCATAGTAAAAAACTGTTATTAATTTTACGCTACTTACAGAATGTTTTAAAAGGCACTTGAAAGCCTCCATACCAGTTTTCCACAGTGCTCTAAACGTCGGTGATTGGGGAGGAATAAAATTCCATATCTTCCGTAGCTAGATACCCATTAATGTCTCCTATATGGCTTTTTAATAATGTAAAGTTTCTTTATTTCGCTGGGCTACAATAAAGATTTTAGCACTATCACTAAATAATTTGCCACTTTTATCACAACTAGCAAAGAATCTTTTAGTTGTAACAATAGCATATTCAGATAATAAGATAAATAAATCTGTAAAATGTATGGCACGAGCTACAAAACAAATGAAAATGCCAACGTAAATTTTATTATAAGCACATTTTTTTATTTTTGTATCTGTTACAGTAAACTCTACAAATGTCAATGCTTGTATTCCTAAAAGCTTAATTTTGATTTACTCGGTTTCGAAGTAAGCTACCTAGAAGTTGATTTGTGCCAGTTGGCTTAGCCTTGAAACAAGAATACGTTCATGCACAACTTTCCTGAAAAGTGATTTACCCTTTAATGGCCAAAAGACTTGCTTAACATGATATAGTTCAAAATCCGTGCAATTATTTTTTGTGAAAGAATTGTAAAATGTGCTTTGTTAAAATGGATTTATCAGGTAGAATAGCTGAATGTTTCTGGCAGAATTTTAAATTATATAACCTACCAGTAACTCTCAATACACCATCATTGTCTAAAACTGCATGAGAGGATTCCGAGGGGCCTGAAGAATTGATTTTTTCGCGCCAAAACAAAGTGAAGAATTTTGTAGAAAAGCACATTAGGGATAATTGAGTCAAAAGCACTTTTTAGGTCAAAGTAAATTATAGTAAGTATCTCTTTTTTTTTTGTGATAGAAAACATCTTGTACATCAAGGGCGAAATACGGTACTACTTCGATTGCGAATCCGTTGGCCAAAGAGCTGCAGATTATAGATGTTGACGTTTTCTCCAAAAAGTTTGTTTTTAATAAGCATTTCAACCAGTTTTTTTACGCATGAACTGAGGCAATTTTTAGTTACAGCTAGCAAGGAAATGTTTTTCTATGCATTTGCAATAGGAATGATACATTTTTTTCTAGTGGGAACGGTCATCCAGAAGAAGCTGAAGGTGTAAAACAGTGAATTAATGATTTTGTTAGGCATAAGCTTAAAGAGGTTTGTTTAAAATACTATCTCTACTCCCGCTGTTTTGAAATGAAAGTATTGTACATAATTCACTGAGGAGAAAAGGCAGGTCAAAGGCATATATCAATGGAAATTTTTGGAAGCAAGTATAAGCGTTGATAACTTGGAGTGCAAAGAATGGAAGGGTATTTGCAGAGGATTAAACTATTTTGAAAAGAGAGACGAGATAATTTATGTTTAAATCCTCTTTAACGGTAACCGAATATTATGAAGATTTGAGGATAAGTTCGAGAAATGGTGAAAAGGATTTGAAATATTTTTAGGAATTTGTACGTTGAAGCACAGACTTTTATGTTCTGACTTCTTCCTGGCAAGAATTTTGAGTTGCCCGTTGATTTTGTCATTGAAATGGCGTTAATCATGTAGATCTTTAAGACATTTAGCTCTGCAGCCATCTTCTTTTCAAATCATATTCTGATAGCGCACAGTTTATTGAAGGATGTGAGGTTTTTGTTCCAAACAGATACTGTAATCCTGTGAGTAGTTTATATGGATACCAGCTGAAGATAGTGAGAAAAGGAACGCATTCAGAAAGAGATGAAATGAAAATGGGATTGGAATATTTAAACAGCTTAGTTTAAATTTTGTATTGTCAAGAAGTTTCCTCTTGACAGTCTTTGGGGAAGAAGATTAAGTATAGTGAAAATAAATGGGGATATAATAGCTTCCATAGGAGTATGGATGTGCGTACCAAAGTAGATGATTGGAGATATTTATGGAAATTAGAGAAAAAAGATCAGTGGTACTGAAATTGTTGGCTTTGGGAAATAGGTCGATGTAGCATTGTTTATGAGGGAGAAAGTGGATTTCAGAATGAAATTTCCAAGTGAGTATCGTTAATAGTTGTTGAGCCCTATAAGGGCGAATGCATATTGAAATACCTTTACATTATCGTGGGATTAGTACAGACGGAATGTAGAGACCAAAGGACTGTGTTAGAAAGGGATTGCTGTGAAGGTTTATGAGGAGAAATTACTTTCCTTTGAGACAGATTTTAACTGCAATCTCTGCCACAATTTAGCAAAAGATGATCCAAGGTGATTTCGCACTGCGACAGATCCCGACGTATAAGAATAGCTACTCTCCAAGCTGTAAAATCTTTATTGATGCGATAAAAAATTAAGTTTTTATAACTCGGCAACATTTTGTTTACTAACTTAATAGTGCTGAAGAAGATGATATGTGCACAATTATTGCACGTGGCTGTAAGGCAGTCATCGAGACCGATGAGGTGAAAATACATGAACACTGAAAAAAAAACTGCGAAGGAGTAAAGCGAGGAAGTGTGGGGTTTGAGGTAGATAGTTTAATAGATGAAGGATGGATGCAATCTAATAAAAATTGATTAACTTATTTTAGGCGTCCAAGGCCAGCTTGGTCATTCATAAAATTGCGTGAGCATATAAAAATGAAAAAGACCTATCCATCAAGTCAGATTTATCATTCTGCATTTGAAATTTTAGCAAAAAATTTGAATATCTGTTAGAAAGACTAAAACGATTATAAAATTAAATACCTAAACTATATGAGGGCATCATAATTCTTATGTAGATGCAGCTTGCAACTAACCATATTGAAGGGTGTAGCCTTCTTGTAACTATATTGAAGGGTCTAGCTTAACTTGTGGATAAACTAGTCTTAAAACTTGTAGTTAACTAGTCGTAAACCTAACTTGTAGGTAACTAGTCTTAACTTGTAGGGTCTAGCCTTTGCAAATCCAATTTAAAGGACTTAAAACCCTACTAGATGAACAAGTGAGTGATCGCTCCGTCTTTGAAAGTGCTATAAAGTCTCAGGAAGGTTTTGAAATAATCTTATCATTTAAAACTCGAGCTTAATAATAGCAAAATTTGAGCGTAAAAATCAAACGCCGCGATTTGCGGATATTAAATAACAGAAAATTGAATTTATAAACTGGATTTATAAATGGAGACTACAAAAACTAGCCTAATTAAGAGTTTAATTGCGCTATGTAACTTCGGCTAACAAAATGGCTAATGCCAAAACACTAGCTTAGCAGTGTTAGACGAGAGAAACTACAAAATGCGAGGGTCGCTGCCAATGCTCCATATCTAAAACTTCCAAGAATTCCGCCTCATTTGCATCCTGGTGCAGGCCAGGATGCAAATGAGAGGATAAGGAGAAATGTTAGTAAAGAATCTAAATCATATGAAATTGGGTTAATTAATAAAAATGTACAAATTCACATTGAAATATGTGAAATAATGAAAAAAATTTTTGAAAATTGTATCTGAAATATTTTGTAATTTACATGAAGAGTATTCTGAATAATTCCATCACAATAGGTTACGTAATTGTGCTAACTGTATGATTGTAGTTCGTATTGTTATACTTTGTACAAAATGTAAAATATATTTTTATGTCCATAATTCAGTTGCCTTATTTGCTTATTGCAGTTCCACCCCTTGGCAATACTAGTAAAATACTAGTAAAGGAATCTGGCCCTCATCGCTTGATGATCGAGTGGAGCAGGGACGCTTTCTCAGATTACATGGGAGCTTTGGTTCGCTATGCCGTACTGGTTGGTTTAACAGATGCATTAGGTATTTATTTATATTTCAAACACAACAATACTGTACGAGACGAGGCTCAAACAAGAAATAAATGTTTGAATTGTTTACGACAGGAAATGCGACAAGTGGTAAAACATCCGAGAATCTCCCGAACTGGTCAAAATTCATAGAAGGGGAGAGCAACTATTACCAAGCCACGCCGCCTGAATGGAATCCTTTCGACAAAAGTATGCAGAACTTTTGTTTTTCTCAACTTTCATTCGACGCCTTTTGTATCACACATTTAAACCACTTCGGAAGAACAACTCTTTAGAATAATTTTTCTCCTTTGCCACGGGATATGAAACAGCGAATCAGTGCGGATCGTTTGGGGGGTTATCGTGTAAAAAGAAAACTAATTTTCCAATACAAATAATGGTTGATGATGATGGATTCAATACTGATAGCTGATTGGTTGTTGAAAACGAACAACTTATATTTTTTTTGCGAAAGGAAGGAAAAAATCCTGCGTCTCTCTCTAAATGGTAAAGCAGGTAGAAAAATTGTCTAAAATAGTTATTCATTTAAATTAAATGGATGTGTGATATTATCCTTACAGAAAAAACGCATATCCGGAGCAATAATAATACGAAGTAAAACGCATATCCCCAAAGATCTGATTTTCCTGCACGAATGAAATCTTTTTAAAGCGTATTTTATCAAAAATAATTCTTTCTCTACCCATTTGCTCTGTTTTTCTCATCTCCATCACTACAAGGAAACAAATGCTATATGCTGCCTGAAAGTTATAACTTTAATTGTTCAAAGCGTATATTCAAAAGGATATCACAATATTACGAAGTCTTTGTGACCAAATCATTGCACTTTTAAAAGATAATAAGCATGACGGACGGAAAGACATCAAGCTCGAGAAACAGAATAAACAAATCAGCATTCATGCATACTTATTTAATTATTGTCTTTAAGATTGAATTTATTTACGATTCAGTTAAATGTAAAGTTAGAAAAATATTTAAAATGAGTTAAAATCGAAAGAATTGCTGTACAGCGAAATGATAGACTTCCATAATGCAAAACCTCTATTGCGATCAAATTGATGGCATAAACCTTATGCTGAAACTATATAGAAAACTAATAAGCAGAAAAATTACATAGCTGAAAAGGATAATACGTTTTTGTAGTTCATATCTAAGCATTTATCTAGCTAGATAAAACCGTACGCTAAATCATAATTTACTTTTTTCCCTGCTAAGAGAGAGAGAAAATAGGTAAATTTTCATCTGATATAATCGTATTGTTTATGTTGAGAAGTCGAATAAAAGCGAGTGTATTCTTGGTTAGACAAGAAGCTGATTCAATATAGAATTGAAAATATAGATTCAGTATGTATTCATATGCACTTTACATTTTAATACCATAACCCAGAAGTCATTTATCCGTAATAATGATTAATATTTATCCCACGATGACCAATTTGAATTCCGTTAGTCTCAGAAAGTAAGGATTTCAGAATTCAAGCATCATATTAACGTACTCCAGAAGGTAACAGTGCTCTTAACGAATACTGGAGCTTGTGAATTCATTCCAAAACTCTTATATGCAAATTAAACAACTGTTGTTATTTTTTTTTCAGGGTGTATCTTACAAAAGTTTTAGTTTTCCTTTTGAACATTTTTTTGTGTGTGTTTGTATGTGTGTGTTTGTATGTATGTTAGTTTACATTTTTTCAGGCATTAAATTAATTTGTGAGTTGTATTATAATAATTATCTTTCATTTCAAGAATTTCATTTTGAGCAGATTTCACGCCTTTGCTTCGAAAACGATAGAAGTATGCTAATTTTTATCAACTTTTCTTTAATTTCTTACTTTATTGTATTTTAATGTAACTAAACACAAGAGATGAAATGAATATTTATAACCGTGTGAAATCCAATGGGAGCAAAGTCGCCTCTTGTGTTCTCATTGATGAGATTCAAATTAATCCTTTTTCTTTATTTATAATATTATAACTAATATTGTTTACAACACCTAATTAGAACCGAAATACTGACTTTATAGCTCCCTCCACTGAATTGAATTCCTAATTTTAATAGCACATTTTACCTTTCATGCCAAAAGCAAGTTTCTAACTCTCTCCGTCTCTTAGAGGGTGTATTTATTTTTTGTTTAATGCTTAAGAGGACCAGGCACTTCATAAGTACATTTATGGCATAAACCTTATGCTGAAACTTAATATTTAAGATTTAAAAGTAGATATGTGAAATTATTAACTATAAGAGTTTAACAGCTTTTTGTGTTTAAGCGTTGTAGGCAGCTAATTGCAAATTTTAATTTGTTTATATGTAAGAAATCATTAACGTTTCAAGAATCTAGGTAGTAGAAGTACATTAAAATTATCAAGGTGTAGTAAAAAAATAAAGGTTCTAGTTAAATTATGTGCCCTTGGCAACTAGAACTAGAGAAGAGTATAGCGACTATTCGTTGTTCTTCTTATAACAGCAGAAACAAAGTCCAAAGAAAGTTTAAAATACCCTTTTATTCAACTCAAAGGGCCTCTCTCGAGCTTACAGGAAAGCCTCTATTTGGGCTTAAGATAGAAAATAAGAACCGAACAAGCGGTATAGTGGTTAGCGTCGATGACTGCCGTGCCGAAGGGCTCGGGTTCGAATCCTGGAGAAAGCGTGGATGTTTGTTTGTAAATGCATAGAGTCGGTGCGACATGGCGGCAGTCCAAATATACGGCGAGCAAAGTCCTCTCGTGTGGCTTGGTGGAAAGGAAGAGAGGTGGAAGACCCAAGGACCCGTCCCCCCGGGGTGCTTTCCATCAAAATTGGGGGCGGAACTGAGCCAAATCGCACTGCCACCTGTTAGGTGCTCAAAGTTGTTGAGAACGAGGCCAACGTGATATACAAGGCCCTGGCGCGAAAAGCAGATTGGGAGGTCACGTGATCAAGCCAGGCTGACTGCCGACGGTCGCCTTCAACTTTGCACCGTTAATACTCGATCGTTTCTATGCGGCTGTTACAAGTGACTACGTTTTTTTTAAATTACTTTTTTTTCTCTTTAAACTAATACTTAAGCAATAATGCACTTCGCATGAGAAAATTTCAATACTTTTAACAGAATTATTCTTTGAATTAACTTTTTTTTTAACATTGTATAATGACAGCACAGTGTATTTCTGCTGTCTTTGCATTTGCTGAAAACAAATTTTGAAAATCACGTTGGCCTCGTGTTGAGAACGACAAACGTAATCTTGCGCTCCTTGCCACGAGGAGTTTCGTGGGCTTGGGCTGACTTCGTCAGACAAGTGAGCATAAGCAACAACAACAGAAAATGAGAAAGTAACATGATTCTAAATAACTAACTAAGCTGGTCCTTAATTAAACCTCACTGGCGAATACTAATAGGTACGTGAGGATGCGATCGAGCACAGTAGGACTGGCTTAAAGCAATGACGCGGACATAAAGCAGCTGTACCGAGAACTTCTCAGCTCTTCTGTGGAAGTGACTGAACTTCTCATTAAATACTGTTTCTATCACAGTTACTTGAAACGCGATACTGAAAACTCATTTTGGCAGGTAGTTATAGGTGGTAAACAAGAGAATAAAAGAAAGGGTTTCGAAATTAACTAGTAACTTAACTAACTAACTTAGTAACTATTAGAAAATTAAAATAATCTCTACAATAGTTTTGAAAGAAATAAAAGAATACTCAAATTTTTAGTAGTAAAACTTTCTATAGAATTGAATGTATCAGTATAATTTTTGTTAAACTGGAAATTGTTGGAGAAGTGTCAGATGGATAAAATGAGAATGAGCTGGATATAATGGACGAACAAGAAAAGTCGAAGAATTAGAAAATGTGGCACACATTTGAAACCTGTGTTGGTGTTACCATCTCTGAAATAAAATAAGTTTTAACGAAAACTCATTACATTTGTTCACAAAAGTAGATTTAAAGTTTTAGCCTCATATGACAGATTCATAATTGACAAAAGCCCTGTGAAGAATTTCTTTCTGTTAGTGAAACATTGTCGTTGTGATAATTAATAATAATTGAAATGAACCTGTAATTTTTGCTTTTTAATCGCTTAGTTTTTTAATTAGTAGCAGAATAGATATGAAAAAATGAGTATTATTTTACAATTTGATGAACGACAGCACACTGTTGCTTTGAAGATGAAAAGTATTTTAATTCGGGAAACAGCAACGTATTGCTTTTAAATACCTGAGTTTAATGATTAAATTCATAACACAAATATATTGCGTTTTGCCGAGTGACAGCATACTCGTTTTTACATCGTTAATATAAAAGAAGAAATTTTGTGTTAATTTGGAGTCTGAGCTAAATCTATATTTCAAAATAATGACAACTGCTCACCAAATCAGGAATCAAAATGTGCAACATCAATTAGTGGATAAATTCGTTCAAAAGTGCAAAAATATTCGCTTCCTAGTGTGGAACGTCTGTGGTCTGCAGAGAAGACTCCAGGAGCTGCATATCTTCTTCACTGAGCAGGAATTTGACATCGGGCTCATCAAGGAAACACACGCTCAGCCCTATCAAATATTACGTGTGCCTAACTACCGTGTCTACCATTGTGACCGTCTAAGCCACCAAGCTGTGGCGTTAGATTTATGTGGGGAGTAATCTTCGCTCATGTCGCCTAAAAGAGAAAAGAATCTGTCATTGTGAAATTGTATCTGTAAATATTTAAAAAATGTGATTTAAAAAATGTGAATTCTTGTGCAATATATAATCCGCCGCATAATAGGTTAAATTTCAATTTACTGGACTCCATCCTACCCTCAGATACCCTCACCATTGTGGCCGGGGGTTTAAATGCGAAAAGTACGTCTTGGGATTGCATACGAAGCAATGCGAATGGTAAAATTCTTGAGGATTACATCTTTAATAATCCTGCCGGAATTCATGCACCAAGTGAATGCACACACAGATCCAGCAGAATTGAACAATCAGACATTTTGGATATTGTGTTAACTAATCTTATCATTCCTATGTTTTTAGGTGTAAAACACGAATTCTCTTTCGATCATCTGCCTGTTGTTATGACACTGGGTGCATCCAAGCCTATCGATTAGAAAACAAAGTCCATAAAAAACTGGGTATTCTTTGAAAATACTATAAAGAGCCGCACTTTCAAACTTACAAATTTAAAGGATGGTGCTAGAATTGACAGAGCTGTAAATTTGCTTGCGGACTGCATCTCCTCGGCTTTAAACCAAGCCAGTGAAGTTATTTCCAGTCCTGACAAACACTTATCGTCTGCCAGGAAAAATCAGGCACAAAATGCGAGAAGGCTCTGCAAATTGTATCACCTCACCTGGATCCGGCTGTTAAATGTGATATTAACTGACTAAATAAGGACATCAAAAATGACATCAAAGCATATAACGACAGTTTATGGCACGACAAGCTCATAAATCTGACTACTAAAGATAGTTCCTTCTGGTAACTCATTAAAAATATAAAATCCACCTATATCTGCAATAGACCTCTTAAATCTCACAATCAAGTTGCAGTTTTAGACTCTGCTAAAGCTAACATCTTTGCAAATGATCTAGAACAACAATTTGAACCTAATAGCTGGCCCAATAATTCGGATTTTGAACTTCAAACTTTAAATCATGTTCAGGACTGGTTAAACTCTCACATAGCCAAGAATCTTCCTAAGGAAATTTCTACTATTATTAAAAATCTTAGGAAACTAAAACTCCTGAAATTGGTAATATCTCCAGTACTGCTTTTATAATGCTTCCTATAAACATCATCGGCAACCTCAAGAGTATTAGTAACGCTTGTCTCAAGACTTCGCATATTCCCATGCCATGGAAATCTGCAAAAATCATGCTCATCCCGAAACCTGGAAAGAAACATATGCAACCGGACGGCCGTCGTCCAGTGAGTTTGCTTCCCGCACTTGGAAGAATATTAAACGTGTTATTTTAAATAGAATGAAACCTTACTTCCACTTTCTACCTTTCGAGCAATTCGTTTTAGAGAAGAACTCTCTGCTACGAAACAGTTACTCAGGATTACTGAATTCTCAGGTGCTGCACTTCATGCTAATTTAAATGTTGCTATTCTCATGCTAGACGTGGCCAAAGCTTTTGACCGCGTTTCGCATGAAGGTTTAGTTTCCAAATTAATTCTACTCAACTTCGATAGAGAACTCATCTTGCTGCTTCGCTCGTTTATTACTCAACACATCTTCTGTGTCTCTGTTGGTAAATATCTCTCCAATTTTAGACCAGTACATGCAGGACTGCCCCATGGTTTGGTAATTGGGCTAATGTTGTACTTATTTTATGTAACTGACTTCCCCAAACTCTTTTGCATTCATAATGATATGCTTGTCTGTTATGCTGATAACACGGCGCTGGTTGTGAAATCTGCTAACATTAATTTTGCCATCCGAAAACTGCAAGTCTTTTCAAAACATATTCCTGCTATTGAAACCTGGTGTGCCAGGTGGAAGGTTCTCATTAATGCTCCCAAGTCTCAGCTCCTTATTATTAAAAGGAAAAAGAAAAATATCCCTATTAAGAAAACTCTCACTTTTTTTCACAAACCCGTCCCCATCGTGAAGCAAGCTCGCTACCTGAATGTCATTTTAAACAACAAACTGACTTAGACCCATCATATCCAGCACCTAAAGTTATATAATTCTCTACCCGCTCATTGGTAAATATTCAAACTTAGATCTTGCCAAAAAAAAGTCTGATTTATCTGTCCATTGTAAGACCTGTCATGTCATATGCTTCTCCTGCTTGGGGTACGGCTTCAAAAAATGACATAAAGAGACTACAAACTGTGCAAAGCGAATTCCTCAGAATTATGACTAATGTTAACATATTTGTCAGAAATAAAAGACTTAATGAAGATTTAAATATCGAACCGCTGTCAAGTATCTGCACAAAACCAACAAAACTTTCTTCTAAAATGCACTGGATTGCAGCCACATGATGCATTTCAACTTATTCCATTATGAAATTTTAAATGAAGATGATAATCTGTGACCTCATACTGCATTCCTCCTTACAGACAATCAGGATTTTCTTACTTAATTTCTGTGTTTATTTTAAACTTGCAAACTTAAGCACCTCTGCAGTTGCATGACATGATAGATGAAAATTACCTCCACTCAAGATTAATTATTTTATTCAATTATTCATGAAATTTTGTGTCTTACATCTAATTTTAACAGATAAGGACCCAACGAAACCGATGTCACCACCCGCTCACGTGAACATGGTCACTTCCCTTTCTACACTCCAGTTCGACAGTTCGTCTTGGATACAGCTTAAGTATCAGTCTACTTCCAGGCCCACAATGGAACACAACTTCAAGACAGCCGGAACACGTCGTGCATTACTTGCACGATAAATCGCGGCATTTCAACGGCAGTTGGAGTTGGAGGTTTTTTAGTTTGCAGTATAAATTTTCTAGTGGAGTTTGCGAATTAATATTATTTGAAGCCGCAATAAACCATCTAAAATATTTAAATACACTGTAGAAGAATTTGCAAGACACCAAAAATTCGGCCACCGAAACATACATTTGAATTTTGCTTAGATCCGAAACATATAACATTCAACTGTTCGCTTGATACCTTTTACGCTTGTTCTGAGATCATTTAAACATAGCCCCAATAACTGAATTTCCAGAACGAAATACTATACAGCATATTTAGTAAAAGCTCTTAATTTTTTTCCCTAAGTAGAGATAAAATTTATAATCTGAGAAAGAGGAAATATTTATCATAAAATTTCTGAGTACCTAATAGAATCAATTTGAAGGAGGGAAAAATGTGTTCGTCAGTCAGAAGAGCTTCTAGATAAACTTTAATATTTATGTATAATGAAATTATTGCGTAAGTTATTCATCACCTATTTTCAAGTGCTCCATAATTTCTGTGATCTTGATTGCAAACTGATATAAATATTTTATCATTTATTCTTTCTTATTAATTTGAAATACGTTCTAATTGTTTAAAATGCATAAAATTAATGATTTTCACTATAAAAAACTGAATTTTCACCAGTTTGCTTTTCATATCTAGCAGAGTATGTTATATGTACTCAAGCACATAACTAATGTAGCCACGTAACTCAATATGTGTCCAATGTATTAATGTATTTTAATTGACGGATCATATTTAATGCAGTATTTCAAGTATTTGATGTATTTAAGAATTATTAGTAATATTATTATTAGTATTGTTAAGAGAATTTGATGTATTTAAGAATTATGGCAGCGAGCGCCCAAGAGCATTTTAACAGCCAATGTATTTTAATAGCTAATGCTTATATATTCATGTATCCGATGAATTAATGTATTTAACTGACATCAGCATATGTAGCTTAAAAAAATCTAATTTTGATACAACACTAGTGGTTTTAAAGCCAAGTTTTAAAACCCAATTTAAGAATATTTATAATTAATTACTAAGAAACCTTTTAATGGAACAAAAGTTAAAAGAAAGCTAAGTACAGACGAATATGACTATATCGATAAGTTAGAGAGAGGACGATAGAAGGCGAAGCGAGCGAACTGACAGCGACTCGTTGACTCCAAAGTTATAACTGCTCACAATCAACTCCTTGAAAGCTACGAAACTGAGTTTATCCTCATGCAAGTCATTTGCAGATGTACCTTTTCCACTTTCTTGCTCAATCTTCTATTTCTCTAACATCTCCTAACTACGTCTGAATTTATCGTATCTCTTATGCTATGCTCATCTAAGGATATGCCACCTTCTACGTTAGTTCGACACAGGGTAGGGCCTAACCCAGGAACCTGGAAATGTGACTGCGTCACCTAATCTGATAGAAGGCATTTAGGCATTACTGACAAGGTCAGATGGCTCTGTCCCCGAGGCTCGTTCCTTTGCAGACCCAACTTGTAATTTTATTAGACAGATCTCCGTAAACGCCTTGGTCTTGTCCTCGTAAGTGACGCCCGGAGACCCTCTGTTGTTCTCTCTCCCGGCGGAGATATCAAATGAGAAACAGAACAATAGCATACGGACGCCTCTTGAGAAATAAATGGAGAAGCATTGTAAATTGTAATTATTTTTTAACACCCAATGTAAATTAAACTTGGACCAATGAAATAATTCCAGCTAATGTAAGCCGAGAATATACTACAACAGACCATCAACGTGGACTATGTCTCTAAGAAATGAAGTAAGGCATTTTGATATTTTACAGCCAGTCTACAACTTAATTTTTAAAAATGGATTTATTATTGTTATAGTTTTTAAAGTTTTTTAGTTTGGAGGGTTTTTTGTTTTCTCATTTTCTTTCAATATGCCTGCTTCCAGTATTCCTCACCATATTTAGCGAGACGCAACCATTTAGTTAACGCGCGCGTCCGCGATGAGGCCCTAAGACTGTTGAGTGTAATTATGCCAAATTTTAGCTTTTCTTATTAAGGCAAGCTATACTGTATATTATTTAGGGTAAAAGAAATTATGGGAGCTTCTAGAGAAAAATCTCAGTGGCAGAATATAGAAAAAACTCTCAGGGACAGAATTTAGAAAAAGAACAAAAGATAGGACCGAAAGAGGAAACAAATTGCAGCTAAAATGAAAAAAAAATGGCTTGAAGGAAAGGACGAACCTTCAGACCCTGCCGCAACTTCCGATAATGCCGAGATTCTAAAGGATACTGATATTTCTTGCAAATCTGCATGACTAAGAATCTTCATCAATCATCCTCAAACAAATTACATTTCAGCAACTGATAGAACAACCTTCTTGATCGACCTCAAACGAAAATCTAGAGAACATGAAATTAGGATATAAAGTATCTTCTCATTTAGGAGCGGTTGGTCAGCAGAAAGAAGACTTAAAAACTTTTGATTTGTCAGACCCAGATAGTTGGTCAATCACAGAAAAACTGAACGATTAGCAACGATCTTTCTTAAGTAATTAAGCTGCATTATTAGCCGAAAAACTTCCAGGAAACGTAGGCCTTAAGTCCACTGAACGTGATGGAAGACATTTGGCATCCTCATTGTGGCACAGAATATTAGCAAATAATGAAAAGGTTAAAATATCTTGGCTTATATATTCTAAAACTAAAAATGCAATTTTTGTACACCCTGTAAGATTTACCAGAAACATGCCACTGCCGCTACATCAGCATTGTGTATTACAGGTTCATTAAGTGGAAAAAAGCCTCAGAAAGGTTAACTGAGCACGAAACATCTGAAATCCAAACAGAGTGCATTATTAAGTGGAAAATTCGATTGCAGCAAAAGAAACCGTGTCAAGGCATCAATCATGACATTGAGCGACTAATTCACACAAAGAAAGAAAAATGGAGAGAGATCCTAAGGATAGTTATGGATGCTGTATCATATCTTTCAACAAACGGTCTTTCTTTCCGTGGGTCTGATGAAACCAATAGCAGTCTGCTCGCAAAGTGTCCTCGGCCTAGTCAAGGCAATATATTTAATTTAATGACTCTGCTAGCCAAACATAACTCAACTCTTAAGTACCAGTTACAACATCTAAAAAAGGGGCAAGTCTCATATTTAAGAAAGATAACTCAAAATGAAATTATTGATATAATGGCGAAAACAGTTCGCAATAGCATTTTAAATGATACCAAAGAAGCGAAATATGATACAATAATGTTCGCTTACATTCCAGATGTGTAGCATACGGAACAAATGAGCCTGATGATTCGATACGTAAAAAATATGTGGTGATATGTGTGAAATAAAGGAAAGCTTTATTGATTTCGCAGAAGCTATTGAAAAGAAGGGAGAATGTATTTCTCAAAGGATTGTGGAAAAACTGACACTTGATGGTTTGGGTATTGGACAATGTCGTGATCAATCTGACGATAACGGATCTAATATGACCGGTATATATAAAGGAATACAAGCCAGGATTACAGAAATGAATAAGCTGGCCGAATTTGTGCCATGTTTGACTCACTCTTTGAATCTTGTTGGTGTGCATTCTGCCTCATCTTGCCCCGAAGCAGTTAACCAATTTGGAATTATCCAGAAGATATTTTGCTTTTTTGCCGGATCCACTATTCGATGGGATATTAGGAAAAGATGTACAAAAACCAGCTTAAAAGGAAGCAGCCAAACGAGGTGGTCGGCAAAATGTGTGGTTGTGAAAGCCCTTGTAACAAATTTACCAGAAGTAGTAAAATGCTTGAAAGAAATTACAGATCTTTCTCTTCGTGCGCAATCAAAGTACGAAGCAGGACATCTGCTACATGTTGTAAAAAAGTTTGAATTTATTATCAACCTGACAATTTGGGTTAATATTCTTAGAGAAATCAATCAAATAAATGTTGAAATTCAAAAGGAAGATATTATTATTGCGCGTTCCATCGCATTAATGAAAGGTCTGACCAAAAATGAGAGAAATTCCTATGGAATATTGGATAGAATCTAAAGCAGCGGCCGAAAAAATTGAGGTTGAACCCATTCTGACAAATAAACGAATTCTAAAGCACAAAAAGCAATTTTAAGAATTGTGTGAGGACGAATCACGAGCACTTCATCCTGTTCAGCTATTTTCTAATGCAATGAAAATTGTATTTGATCGAATCTTATCAGAAATTAAAAACGAAGGTAAACAGCGCTACTACACTAAATTCAAATTTCGCATTTCTCAATGGTCGTGAAATATTGAATATGTCAACTGAAAAACTGCAAAAGAATGGAGCAGATCTTGCATGAAAATATGAGTGAGATCTAAACACTTTTGAGTTCTGCTAGGAACTTGACGTTTTTAAAGAAAAAGCCCCAATGTTATTCGTGGACATAGAAAAGGATAGCGCTTTCTATCTCTTGCAACAGATCTACACCTATGATTTGCAAGATGCCTTTTACAACACTTGTATTGCACTGCGGATTTACTTCACGCTTCCAACTACATCTGTAAGCTGTGAGCGAAGGTTTAGCAAATTAAAACTAATTAAAAACTATCTGCGATCATAGATGAGCCAGGAGCGTTTCTGAAGTCTCGCAATTCTGACAATCGAAAATCAAACAGCACATCAAATGTATGAAGATGCCATAGATTTATTTACAGAACAAAAGGCCCCCAGAGTACAATTTTAATCGCGTAATATTTTAAGAACGTTAGGTTAAGAACTTAAAATTATTAATGAAATAAAAATTACGAAAAGAAGTACGAATACTAACTTTTATCCTTTCAGCCATAGCCCCTAACGTCGCTATGTACAGCTAATGAAAGTTAGTTACGTAATTAATCAGCTCATCTACTGTTCCAATTTATGTAATCTATTGTTTGTAACTAAAAATTATTTTTATTGCGAATACATATTAGATTGAACTTTAGGACTTACTTACTTAAGTAAGTTATTGAAAAAAAGTAATTTAATTATTCATTGCATTAGCGATTTGCAACTTGTATATATTCGTTTAAGCTATTATTAGTAATGTGCCATTTTTATTTTTCGTACTATGCTGAACTGCTTTAGTATTTAGTAATGAATTATTTTCCAGTAGTATGTATAGTTATTGTTGAAAAGATTGCAAAACTGCATATTTCAGAGAAAACGTAAATTTGATTATTACAGGGTAAAAATAATCTTTTGTGTGAATATTTAAATATTTATTACGTTATCGGGCTGTGTTAGGACGATAGTAGAGTTTCTGAATAGCCTACATAAAGGCGTTATAGTGAAAGGAAATTTTAAAGGGCCAGGTTAACGTTGATGTTAATTTAGAGAAATTGGTGTGTTAATTATTGAATCCATTTAATTCGTGATTTGTAACTTGTATATATTCGTTTAATGTATTATTAGTAATGTGCCATTTCTATTTTTTATATTATGCTGAACTGCTTCAGTATTTAGTGCTGAATCATTTTCCGTTGGTATGGCTAGTTATTGTTGGAAATATTGCAAAGTTGCGTATTTCAGAGAAAATGCAAATTTTATTATTACAGTACAAAAATAGTCTTTTGTGTGAATATGTAAATATTTATTATGTTATTGGGCTGTGCGAGGACAATAGTAGAGTTCTTGAATAGGCTATATGAAGGCGTTATTGTGAACTGAATTTTTAACGTGCTAGGTTGAAGTTACTATTAGTATCAATAAATTGGTATAAAATTATTCAATACATTGCATTAGTGATTTGTAATTTGCTTAGAGTTGTTTAAATGAAATATTTTATTATATAGTAATGTGTGATTCCCATTTCTGTACTGTGCTGAACTATTAGTATTTAGTATTGAAGTGTTTTCTATTAGTATGAGTAGGTATTGTTGTAAATATTGAAAAAATACCAATTTCTGGAATTTGATTATTTCAATGCGCAGGAAAAGGCACTGCAGCACACTGGGTTCGCACGGATTCCTTAATATGTGTTATGATTTCTAATTGTTATTTAAAAAGGAATTGAATCAACAAGCTTAACATATATGGCAAATGGCTGCACTCTGACCCTTTAGCGCAATCTCATATTTGATATTTCAGCGTTAGGCACAAAAATTGCGATCAGAATTAATGAATAGTTAAAGCTTTAATACTCTAAATAGTTAAAAACAAAAAAAAATTTCTAAAACTAAACTTTGGAAGATTGATTCGAAGTAATTTATCTCGGGAAAAGGAAATTATGCATGAAATGTAAGTATACACATACACACACAAAAAAAATAGTTTAATTAATTATGCAAAGCATTCCAATAAAATGAAAAACCACTCAAAAGAATGAGTAGTAAAGTTAATAAAAATATGTTTCTAAGGACTTATCTTTTATCAGCTTATCTTTTTGCACATTTTGCGACAGCAATGTTTCCTAAACTGCATTTCGGTTTATTAGAATTTTCATCATTTCAGAAAATGAGAAACTCTCGAATTAGCTGGTTGCATAAGAGTTTTCTCCATGTGTAACATGAATGGAAGCCAGTTTCTTTTAAAAGATCTCCCACTAAGGCATCGTTCATTTATGCAAACAGTGCTTTGCCATAAGCTGCTAAACAAACAAACTGAAAATGCAAAGGACTGATAAGTTTTGATGATAATTAGTTATGGAATGTTCGGAAATTTTATAATTTATAAAAACTTGCTCCAGCAAACTGGAGAGCTGCATGCGGCTCGCTTCGTAATAAGCAGTAGTTTTTTATGAAGAATATAATTAAAATTTAACTAAAATATCTTCGCACTACGACTCTTGTTTTTATGTATCACTAACGTAATTTCTTTATAACATTATTGTGCGTATAATAATTTCAAAATGCATACAACGTAACTCAAAGTAATAAATAAAAGACAAAAATTTTCGTTTCTGGACTGAGACTGAATTGTTTTTAGAAGAGACATTAACAATCGAAGCAACATAAAAGACATATACATTGGAAATACATTCTACCAATATATCTTACAGAATAAGAAAAACACCCTCTAAATAAAGGCAAGATTGGTCATGTATTCCAGACATTGCACTACCAGAAATTGAAAAATATAAAAATGAATATCATACAAGCATATTGCGAAGAATTTGGGAGATTTATGAAGAGTCCTTTTCCAGATTATTTGATACGGATTTGAATTTCAAATCAGAAATTCTACAAAGCCGTAAATAGAAATCGTTGTAGCTTTAGATATTTCATTTTCACTCAGTATGGAAGAATTAATTCTTTCTAATGAATACAAAAATAATTTTTTGATACACGAAGAAAGTGGAATACATGAAAAGGTCAACTTCCTTGTTATGCTCCTTGAAAAGAAAAAGTGCGGCTAATGTTCTGGAAGGTATATTTAAAATTTGTATTTTCAGTACATAATTTATCAAGATAATGTGCATTAATATTTTAGGTATAATATATTTATAAAGTATTTATAACTATATGTAGTTGAAGTCTTAGACAAAATAGGAAATGTTCTTATCTCATTTTTATTCATAAAGAAAACGCAAAAGTGGAAAAAAAAGGACACTGTCGAGCAAGATTTCATATTTCATTCATATATTGAATTTATAAATTGCGTTTTATTTATTAGAAAACAGGAAGGGAGAAAAAGATTTTTTGGAACCTATTACCCTTTTTTTATGTATTTACTTTTGCAGCTGGTCCGATTTTAAACAGTCTTTGTAAATTGTGGACCGATTAGCCAGGCTATGCAATGTTATTGCTGTATCTCAGTTTTAAGTGAATCTGCGTGAAAGATTTTTTTTCAATTTAAGTTTAAATAGCATTTTATTGTTAATCAATTTCAAATCTATGTGAATTTTATTTCACCATTATCAGTAATTTCATGCTTGAAAGAGTAGAGCAAAATTTACGTTTCATCTTCCTCTTTAATTTTAAATTATAATTAATTTTAAACATTGTTAAATTCATATAAATTGTATTTCACCGTTGTTCGATTACGGTTTAAAAGTCAAGTTAGCAAGTTATCGTCAAATGTGCAGTTGTGCTTATGGAAAAATTGAAGTAGAGGAAACTGTTCAGTCAGGCCACAGCTGATAGGAGTGGGATTACTTGCACGTGTTCCGACAAAAAATCCACTATTTTCCTTTTCGGCTCAAAATCCACGACTAAAAGTGGACATCACGCGGGGAGGGGAGTAGAATCCCGCTGCATGGGCGTTTCCGTCGTTTTGATCATGCGTGCATATGAGGCAGTTACTCTTAGAAAGTCCTCAGTGAAGGCATCTCTTCTCTTAAGCAGTTAGCCCTCTTATCCTTTGGCATAAGTAAAGAAACTAAACAATTTGTTATGTATATTTCTTTTATAACAAAAATGGCAGATAAAGAATTTCTTAATGTAAAATGAATTTCATATTTTATCTCAAACCTTACCTATTTCTATGTTTACTAAAAAAATTAAAATTTGTTAGAGAAACTTAAAGGAAGATGGGTGAAGGCGGCAGTTTGAAGTTTTTGCCCTGCCTAGGAAAAATGCTAAATCCGGCGCTGGTCTCTCTCTATGCTGAATAGTCAAAGGAAGCCGAAGTAATGGTTGCCGTGCTGATAGTTCACGCTGTTGCAAACGTCGACGCACCGTACGAGCGGATACTGGGCGTGGTGCAAACATGACCATTTCCTAACTAATGATCCGTGATGTGGTTGTGCGGTTTTGCAGGGCTGACCTCACAGTATGTCCTCTCGGGAGTTAATCATAGGAGGGCGTTGAGATTCTGCGTGCCGTTCAGTATGCCCCTCAGCAAACCCATTGATTCCATACTCGCATGACAGTGGTTGGATTTCGACTAGTGCGACGGACGATATCACTGAGCGATAATTCACACTTCCG
Source organism: Stegodyphus mimosarum (assembly GCA_000611955.2). Taxonomy (NCBI): domain Eukaryota; kingdom Metazoa; phylum Arthropoda; class Arachnida; order Araneae; family Eresidae; genus Stegodyphus; species Stegodyphus mimosarum. Next base: position 91,345 of record KK116154.1, read on the forward strand.
ATAAGCAACGATCCTGCGTCTATCGAATTCTAACACTTGCTAGTAAGCATTTCTTCTTATTCTAGGCATAACACGATATTCTGACCAAACCCCGACCTTACGAAGCGCTTTCCGAATGAGAAATCCACTATACAACTTTTCTTTTATGCAATGCTTCAAATGTCGTTTCTCCCTCCTGCGTCGTCTAAATGCACTGAAATACTAATCATTTGCATATCCCAACCTCTTCTTCCTTTCATGTGATTTTGACGTTCGTCAGATCATTCTTCCTGATGTTGCAGTTTTAATGGCCATCAGTGTATTTGATGTATCTAAGAATTATGGCAGCTTGCGCCCAAGGTCATCGCCAATGCATTTTAACAGCGAATGCTTATATATATATGCAGCTAACGCATTCGTGCAATATCATCTGCATCCCTCTTTGTTCATGCGACTTCACAGAGAAACAAATTCTTTCCCGAGCAGGACTCCTGGGACTCGAGGAAGCTGGTTCAAGAAAAGTGGAGGCCATGGAACGTATACCTGCTTACCTTTGTTAGACACCAGGTGTCGCCGTCCTCCGTCACCTGTGACCTATCTAACAAATTTTTTAAAGGCGACTAAAATATATTTACACTACACCTGGGAAAAAAAAATTCCCATACAGCCAGCGCGTTCGCCAGGATTTAATCTCGGATCGAGGTCCAGTGTTTGGTCATACCCTTCGGCCGCTGGTGAGGCTAAAGTTAAGGTATGCAGTATAGTTTATATGCAGTGCAATTTTTCACTATCAAAACGATAAAACTTTCCTCCAAATTATGTTCCTTTTTTATATTATATTTCAGTTACGATAATTTTGAGAAGTTATTTGAAAATATAAAGAACTAGTATTCACAAACTACATAATCATAATACAATAATCATACTTGATTATTCTTAAACATTCCCCAGGCTTAAACTGTTCTTAAACTTCAAGGATAACCAAAAACAATTTACATTTGTGTAACACGGAGAACGCAAAACAACCAAAGCGCAAAGAATTCTTAGAAAATGTAATATGGAATAAAATTGAATGTAACTTTACTAGATACCCACGTCTGCTTTCAGATAACGAAGATGGTTACATACATAAACCAAAACCATAACTTTCAGTTTGAGTTAAACTAGATTGAAGAGAAATGACTCCAGCTCTACAAACTGAAACCTATTTGTTCAGTGAATGAGCGCATATAAGACTTATCGCTTAACGTTTTTCTTTACCCTAAGCACACTTTTTTGAGCAAATGCGATTTTGAAAATCATATATTATAAAATCAATTCATTTCTGCCACATATGTAACACGAAAATCAAATTAAATTGTCTTTTTTTCTGCTATTGCGACATAAATCTTTTCTTTTTTTTTTAGTCAAAGGGGCTTTGTCTGTAAAGGACTATCGTTTTCGTTTTGCGATTTTGCGTCGGAAACATTAAAAGTCTGAATCACTTTTCAAACTGTTGCCACCAAATTTTGCAGCTCTGTAATATATTTAAAGATATTAAATAATGAAGAATCTGCATAAATGTATGTATATTTCTCCAAATGTGATAAAACAACGGACCTAGAGCCATCCAATTTTGAATATACGTTTCCACACGAATATGCGCATCTGGAAGTTCAAATTTAGAATTTGTTTTATTATCTATTTCATATTTTGCAAAACTTTAACGAATTTTTGATGAACAAGCTCAAACGATTTAAAAGCGAGCAATGGCTACACTCTACGGGAAAAAACCTTTTTATCTAAAGCGCGCGGAACTGTGTGTCGGAAATTCTAAAGATGTACTCCTTTTAAAATTATTTTTTGATATTGCTGTTGAACTGATTTTCATGGTTTAAGTGCGAAGAACATGATATTTAATTAAAACAAGGTAACACACAAAACGTTAAAAAACGACCCTTTGAAAGTAATTTAGAATCTGAAACCTTTTAGATTTTTTTTTGAGTTATGATCTTCATCTACTTTTAATATTATTAATATTCATCTACTTTTATCTGCCTTCAATCCATAATGGCGTAGAATTTAAATCTAGGACCATAATGCAGTGACGTAGCGAGAGGGGGCAAGGGGATTTATCATCCTCCAGATGCCACTTCCAGGGGGCGCCAAATGATCTCCAAGACAAACAAGATTTTCCGAAAATTTCAATTTTCATTTTGATTGATTTCTGGAAAATTTTAAATTTATAATGATTGTGATATAATTAATTGTTTCCTTTCTTGAGTTGTTTGATAAAATATGTTATAAATAATGTTTTCAATCAATCAATTAAATTCTCCGTATGCAAAACGTTCTTTCTTCTTTCTTTCTGAGCACTTTTATTTTCCAAAATAGTGAAATATTTTTATTTTTTAAACGAAATGCAGGTACAGTTCACGTTTGTTATATTAAAACGATAACTATAGACTTTCATTACATTATAAGCCCTTCGACTTCTAAATATTATTAATTCAGCCGCCAAACTATAATAATCAACTAATAAATGACATCAAAAGAAATAAATATTATGGACTTTTATTTTAAGAGTTCGGAAAAACCTACCGCTTAAAACTCGACTTTTCGTCCAGTCAACTGCCACTTATTTAGCAAGGACAAAATTACAAACAACAATAAAATGCATTCTGTTTAATAAAATACCTATAAAATCATTTGATATTTTTGTTATGGATTATGTCCTTTCGGTTTGCGGAGGCTTCGGAAAACGGCATCCAAGAACATTGAACGGACTTTGGGAAACGACTCAAAAGGAGAGGAAAACAAGGCAAAAATGTTTCATTCCGTAAAAGTGAGCTAGAACGAGAGCCAAGAATCAAAGCTATGAATTAAAGCAAATCGCCGCAAGGAACACGTTTTTAGGATAAAAATTAATTATCAAAGCGTAAGCGATTTTCTGTATTCTTCCTGATTTTTAGTACTGTTATGAGTTTTGTATTTAGATAGGTAATTTTAATAGAATTATAATTAAAATTATTGTATTTTTCTGTGTAATATAACAAGAGACAAATTTTTAAGAGAAATCTATGCCGGATAAATATGAATACAAGATACGTGCATTTAACATTCAGTAAATGTTTATCTTGGTAATTTGTATTGAAAAAGAATAAATGTAATTAAAAACTATAAAAGGCCAGAGAGAGAGAGCATTTGCTGTCAGTTGTTTCGTTAGCTGGTGTTGTTATTTTTGTGAGTTCAGCGTGAGATCGGATTAGCTTTCTCTTTAGATGCGTTTTGCATTACGTTGTGTTTAAAGTTCTCAGTAGTTAGTCGAGTTATAAGGTATATCTCCCACATTCTTCGCATGCCTTCGTGGTGTAGTGGTCTGCATGCTCGACGCGTAACCGAGAGGTCCGTGGTTCGATCCCCGGCGAAGGCATTGCATATTTTTCATCTCTCTTGTTCCAAAAAAATACCTAATGTCTCTACAGTGGCGCCCGAACTAAAAAGGGTTGTGGATGATGACTCTCCACACCCAGGATTTGGCGACTAGGTCCCCTAAAACCCTAGTCGCCCTTTAAAAAGGGCAGTATATAAGGTATATCTCCCACAGTCTTAGCGTGCCTTCGTGGTGTAATGGTCAGCACGCTGAGCCGGTATTTCAGAGGTCCGTGGTTCGATTCCCGGCGAAGGCCTTGCATATTTTTCATGACTCCTGCTTCGAAATAAACCTAATGTCTCTACAGAGTAACTACTAATTATATTGCGTGATACTGTGAACCCTTGCATAAATATTTCTGTTGAAAATTTCAGAGTTCTGAATTATTTCTTTTAATAAAAAAATTTTTAACCTATTATCAGATTTGTGCATTCAATCTATTACGAACCCGTACGCATGCAACATTACTTATTTTAATTCTAAATTATATTTCACATTGAAATGAAAGAAAGTAACATAAACATGCAAGTTAAATTATCATACATATCACAAAACTTTTGAGTCACGATTTTTCAGTAAAAATGCACATTAAAAGTTATTATCTAAAGTATTATCGCTTTCAATTATTAAAAAAATCTGATGTGTACACCACATGACTTCCTTGTAGGGAATATTAAATTATACGTATTTTTTCTGCATTTCATTTAAACGCATTTCCTCGAATTTCATTAGAGATATATTTCTCTTTCAATTATTTCAGCTCTCGCTTCGCGGCAAGTCAAAAACAGTATATGAAAACTCAAAATATCTTCATTAAACACTGAAAAATATAGAAAACCATAAAACACCAAATACAGTTACAGCAATTAAAAAAACAATTTTTACAATTAAAATTACACTTTCTAGGCAAAAACAAGCATTTCGGCCAGCAGGCAAAAAGCAGATTTTTCGGTGCACAAAGCTAAAAGTTTCCTTTTGGTACCACTCGGCAAAAATACACTCACGTTTGTGAAAATTGCAACACCAAGAAGGAATCGTCATAATTGAATGCAATTTAATACACAGTTGAGTGGTAGTGGTACAAATAAATGATTAAATGTTCAAAGCAAACAAACAAGAACAAGAGATCAGTATTTTGTGTGGCCACCACGCGCCGCAATAAGTGCTGCTACACGCCGTGGCATGGAGTCAAACA
>KK116154.1:96766-107565 GCA_000611955.2 Stegodyphus mimosarum
ACGAAGGCCGATGATTCTCCCTCGTTCAAACTCTGTAAGTTGTTCAAATCTCGCTCTCTTTCGTCGACGAGGCATAAGTACAGATTGAGTTAACGTTTACCACTAGCAGATAACCACCGATAACCATACACGCCTCGCTACAGCCGTCTATTTATTCGGATCCATCAGCCGTTCAGAGGGCGCTGCTCAGCATACGCATGCGCTACGGATTTGCAATTCTAATCATTTGCATATCATGCACTACTTTGCATTTCCTGAAAATTTCAGCTCACTCGCGTAAGTCCTTCATGGTGTTGCAATTTTCACAAACGTGAGTGTATATTTATACGTACGATAATTTTTTACATGTTAATGGATAATAATTAGGCTTGTAATTTTATTGCGGCACGAATTTTTGTAGCCATTTTTGGCGAAGATTTCTGTATATATATTTATTTATACGTACGATAATTTTTTACATGTTAATGGATAATAATTAGGCTTGTAATTTTATTGCGGCACGAATTTTTGTAGCCATTTTGGCGAAGATTTCTGTATATATATTTATACGTACGATGATTTTTTACATGTATATGGATAATAATTAGGCTTGTAATTTTATTGCGACATGAATTTTTGTAGCCATATTTGTCTAATTTTAGATCTTTGAAGATTTTCTGAACATCCAAGATTTTATGAGAATGTCGAATATGTCTGTGAATTTCAAATTTTCTTCTCCTTTTTTTAATTCCTTGTGCGAAGTAAAAAGGAAGTATTGCAATCGCGAAAAATTTCGGGTATCATTATTTAAACGAAAATATCCATTTTGTCCGCTATCGAATGCAATTTAACGATGTTTTTGCGTGATATCCGAACGGAAGGACGCAATAAAAAACTTTTTTTTCCCCAAAAAATTATAAAACTGATTTAAAATAGATTCTGAAGAGTTTTTTTTTCGTGGCGTCTGTGCGTACGTACGTACGTACCTATGTATCTCGTATAACTGAAAAACGAGTAGCCTCAGAACGTTGGAATTTTGTCATATAGGACTGCTATAACATGTAGTGGTGCACCTCCTATTTTTTTTTGCAATCGGCCGTACCAAAAGTATAAAAATGTATGTACATATATATATCCATTCTGTTACTCGGATGAGTGAGTTCAGTTTTTTATACTTATATATTGGTAAATTGTGCATTTTTTGCTTTAAAAATGATTGAATTATGTTGTTCTTATCTTCCGTTTAAGAATTTTATGCCTTTAGTAAACCAGCACGCAAGATTTGCAGTGTTATCAACAATCTAAAAGTTGTTTAAGTGCGACTAAGCCTTGTCATTTTTCCCATGGCAACCATATTTGTTTACATTTGAAACTCAGGAGAATAATGGATTTATTACCAATTTAGAGAAACTAAGCTTCGCAACGGCAAAGATAACGCCTTCTTTTATTATTGCGAATTAAATCATGCTAAATCCATTCTGGAATTTATTCGAGGAAATAAAAGCCTAAGATTTACTTCGTAATTTTTAATATAGATATTTTGAGTTTTTATGCATTTTTGCATTGTTGCGAAGGGAGAACTGAATTAATGAGAAATACTGAATCGTCTGTTAAAAGTTTCTTCTTTTTTTTTTTAATTTGTTTTATACATCGTTTTAGATTTATTATAGTATTTGAATACAACTTGTGGTAGCAATTAGATAATTCTTCAAATAATATAATTTTTTGTGCATTCTGAGCTATAAAATGTGATGTAACGCTGTTAAGTGAATCTAGGGACAGAGTGTCAAGAAAAAATGCGTACAATTTAATATTCCGTACAAGGAAGTCATGTGGTGTCTACATCAGATTTTTTTATTTCTGTTACAAATGTTAAAATATAATAATTATTATAATGTTAAAATATAATAATATACTTTAGTACTACGTTCCTTTAAAATTTATCCGACACTACTAAATAATCCTATTCCGAAAATTTTCTAGACCTGAAGGCTTGTGATTTTTTGGTTTTATTACATGACTTCGTTTAAAAAGCTTTATATAAAATAATTAGAATTGCAGTTTCACAATAAGTGGAAACTTTGAACAGCAGATTTTTTTCTAATTTTTAACATAACTCTAAAGAAAGGCGTTGCCCGGTTCTTATCAGCGTCAAGTTTCACTAATACCGCTGATTTTCTTAGATGTCTATTTGCTCATTTATATTAATTATTTCGAGTAAATATTATTATATTAATTATTTCAAGTAAATATTGAATAACCTACAAACTAGATGATATCTAATCTTGTAGTGTTTTTTCTTTCCAGGTCAAAATGACTCTCTCGAATGTAAGCCTAACACAGACGGAAGTATTCTGAAATGCACCATAGGTCTCGAGAGTTATTGCCCAAATAACGAAACATATTGCAATGGACCGCTTCGACCGGCGACCCAATACGAGTAATTCAATATTCCTTTCTATAATAAGGTGATACGAATATGAGGAATGTAAGTTAGTAAACTTGTAGGTTTTGAAAATTTTCTGCCAATAAGCTAATAATCTGTTTTACACAATTTTTAAACAATTTCCGACTAATAATAAATACGTTTATGATGATAAATCTATTATAAACATCCATTTTCTTGCTAAATTAATACAAATTTGGATCTATAAAATTTTAAATTACCATCAGAATTCTGAAACCAACTAGCTTTCTTCTCTAATTTTATTTTGCAAGAAATTTAGAGGAAAATATACAAATAATGCCTTGATGGAAAATAAACTATGTGCACTTTTAGATGAATTGTTAGCTCAAAGGGGCAGTTTGCACAGAAGGGACATTAATTTTGTTTTAGCATTTTGTGTTCGTTCACTAAAAATGGTGTTTCACTTTCCAAATTGTTGCCACAAAATATTGGAGCCCTGCATTATATTTAAAGAAATTAAACAATGAAGAATCGCCCTGAATGTATGTGTGTTTCTAGCACTGTGAAAAAACAACGGAAGCAAAATAACTGTAAAATAATGCAACAATTGAAAAAAAAAGTAATGTAATTCAGGCAATTCTTGTAAACTAAGCTAATTGCATTAGCGAAAATTTATCTCAAACAAAGCAAATTCCCATTCGGGACGGATGCTACGTCGAAACGACGCTGTTCACTGACGGTACGCTTTTCAGTAAGAAAGGCATGGCGATGATAATTAATTTAATCGCTAAATAAAAAATAAGCACTAGTAGGGGATTTTCTTGAAAGGCTATATGCGCTAAGGAGGAGGAGGCACAATCACCTGCTCGACAGTTACTGGGCCTATAATTTCGTTTAATAAAAAAAATGTCATTTATGTTAAGATTATTTTAATGAAGTTAATTCGCCCTTTTCTAACTGTTCTACATGAGGCTTGTGCCTGGTATCCGAGTCCTTAGACACCATTCTACTGGAGGAGGAGGAAAAATGGAAGAAAAAAATTCAGAAAAAGGTGGTACAAGAAACTGAACTTTTTAATGTTTTTACTAAGTAATAGATATAAAATTAATTTGTATAATTTAATGTTTTTGTTATTATTACAATAATTAAAGTTATCATATGTAATTATTAGCTATTTAATTTATCATTTAAAATATATGTATTTAGGATATATATGCTTTTAGTGAGTACAGGGTGATTATAATTAAAGTTGCAATTTCAAAATGCTCTAACTTTATAACTAAATGATATGGTCAGAATGACTTGATATTTTACCAGGACAATCCTGAGGTAATTGAATTTTTTTTGGAGTAGGAATAAAAATAATTTCAAAATATGCCGATAGATGGCACTGCCAGGTTCACATTGCTGTTGGTATGCAAATTACTGAGACGTAGCATGCGTACTGCAGACATGGCTAAGATAAAAATGCAGAGCACTAATGACACACATAAAATTTTGTTTGAGGGCTTCATCATGACTCTGACGAAGAAGGATCGTGCGCTTCTCGTGAAGCATTTCTATGGGAATGGTGACTATGCATTAACAGCTATTAGGAAGTTCCGGACGTTAAAAGACATAAAATTCCGCAGGCCATGTATGTGGCCCAATGACCACATATGGCCTGCGGAAAATGATAGAAAAATTCGAAGAGACCGGTTCATTTGACGTGAAACGAGGTAGAGGACGAAAACCAGTTGCAGCGGCAGCAGTGGAAAATGTGGCTGCATTTCCGGGAACGACAAACAGTGATGCAGGAGAACAGACAAACAGTGATGCAGGAGTCAACAGTGCATGGGGAATTGGCCGAATGTTGAATATGCCTATCAGCACAGTTTGTAAAGTTCTACGGAACATCTTGCGCTGTTATCCGTATAAGATAACTCACGTGCAGCAGTTGCTACCTGCTGACCTGGAAACACGTGAATCGTTTGCACTAGAATTTTTTGCCAGGATGGAAGTGGATAATTAATGGCCTTGGAACATTCTGTGGTCTGACGAAGCTCATTTCCATTTGCAAGGTTCTGTAAATACGCAAAATTGCAGGATATAGGCGACCAAGAATCCGTTCCGACTACAGCTACTTACCTCTTCACTTTGAAAAGGTCACTGTGTGGTGCGGAATAACGGCAGCGTTTGTCGTCGGTCCGTTCTTCTTCGAGGAGATCACACCTGCGGGTCCCATTGACCTGGCAAGGGGTATGAAGCACTTTTGCGTAACCATGTCCTTCTGGCACTTCAGCAACGTCAATATGTGGATCGCACAATATTCATGCAAGATGGCGCTCCTCCGCACATTGCTATTCGTGTGAAGCAGCTGCTAATTTCTCATTTCGGAGATGATAGAATCATAAGCCGCCATTTTCCAACAGCTTGGCCGCCACGCTCGCCCCACTTAAACCCGTGTGACGTTTGGCTTGGGGATATTTGAAGAATGTTGTTTACAGAGGGCGGATTGCGAGTTACACACACATTCATAGCATCGGCACAGATACCCTCCGATCTGTTGTGGAACATGCAGTTTTGCGCTTCCAATTAGCAGCGTAACAAGGAGGAGAGTATATTGAACAACTTATGTATTAATCACCCGTAAGTTTTTCGTTTCGTGAATCATCTCTTGTCACTATTGTTTTTTTTTTTTTTTTTTTTTTTTATAGTATCTTTGCGCTAGCAAAATTGTCTTAGACCCTTGAAGTCTATTGTTTCCATTCGGCTATACATCCACAATAGCAATTTTGAACACTTACAGCGCCATCTATCGGCGTACTTTGAAACTATTTTTTTTCTCCTCCAAACAAAATTCCATTACCCCAGGATTGTGCTGGTAAAATATCAAGTCATTCTGACCTACAGCTTTAAAGTTAGAACATTTTGAAATTGCAACTTTAATTATAATCACCCTCTATATATTTATATATATTAGTATATGAATTATAATAGACAACAATATAATTTTATTATTTGCCAGTCTTAGATATATATTTTTTTAAATTATTGGGTCTAAATTTTATTTTGTCCTATATAATTCCAGAAATAGCTTTTAATTAATTAAGATTTTCGAATCTCCCCTGATGGCAGCTTTTTTAAAACAATCTTTGTTATTCTATTTTATATTTTATCAAAACATTTTTCTTTTTAAAAATGTTCGTTGGCTATAATTTTAGCGGAATAACCAATAATTAATTTTACTCAGTTTTTGTTTCTTAAATTTAGATCCTTTTACTCATTTTTATCAATTTTAACGTCTTTTTACGAAGCAGAGGAAGTATTCAATCGCGAAAAATTTCGGCTATCATATTTCAACCTCTCTTGAATCCATTTGAACAAAGTTTTTGCGTGACGTCTGTATGTACGGACAAAATAAAGGACTATTTTTGCCAAAACGGATTCTAAGCTGGATTTAAAAGCATTTAGGAGAATTTTCCTTTACGTCTGTATCTCGCATAGACGTTGCCATAACATGTAGCTGTGCACCTCCCTTCTTGGTTTCAATCGGCCGCACCAAATGTATATAAATATATTCGTATAGAATTCTCCTCTGCTACCCGGCTCGGTGAGCTTAGGTTTTTTTTATTTTTATGTGTTAATATATTGAGTTTTCTTTCGCTTCAAAGGTGATTTAATTACGTTGTTCTTATGTTCTGAATAGTATTTTTGTGCATTTAGTTAATCTGCGTGCAATAGTTGTAGAATTATCAACAATTTAAAAGTTTAAGTAATTAGTTAAGCCTAATGAAGCTGCCATTTGTTTGCATTTTTAACTTTTAGAAGAGTAGTGAATTAAGTCAGTTGGTGCACCAACTTCAGCGCCTTTTTGCTAAGTGGGATCAGAAGTTAAATTTCAGTTTTGGGCACCGAAAATATTCCCTTCCTGCCCTCTAGCCAAAGTGGTTGTTTTCGAGCAGAAACTCTAATTTTGATAGAAAAAAAAAATTTTAAATTTATTAATTAAATTATGATAATAATTTTATGACTAATTATGATAATTCCGTGCGTTAAGTTAAGACCCCTGCGAGGGATGCATGACATACAATCAAATGTTGCTTGTCACTTTCTCACTGTATAATTTCAGCCTTATGGAATTTAAGAAATTTAAACATAAACAATTAAAAACAGCTACCTTTTAACTTACGTGATTTTAGGTTTAGTTTTAAACTTTAAAAAAAATCTGAAGGTTTTCAGATTTTATATTACGCCCAAAGGGGCATTTTTTAACGTTTTGTATGTTACCTTTATTTAATAAATATCATGCTCTTTGTACTTAAATCATAAAATGCAATTCAACAGCAATATCACAAAATAATTTAAAAAGAGCATATCTTTAGAATTTTCGGTACACAGTCTCGCGCATTGAAGATAATTTTTTTTCTTTTTTTTTTCATACAGTGTTGCCATTGCTCGCTTTGAAACTGTTGATTTGTTAATCAAAAATTCGTTAAAACTTTGCAAAATATGAAAGAGATAATAAAAAAAATTTCAAATTCCAAATTTGAGCATCCAGATGCCCATTTTCGTTCAAAATTTGATGTCTCTAGGTACCGCTGTTTTTCACAGTACTAGGAGCATACGTACATTCATGCAGATTCTTCATTATTTTAATTTCTTTAAACATAATGCAGGGCTCTAATATTTGGTGGCAACAATTCGAAAACTGAAACGCCGTTTATAGTGAACCAACGCAAAATGCCAAAATGGAATTAATAGCCCTTCTCAGTAAATTGCCCCTTTGAGCTAATAATGGCAATATAAGTGCTATACAGTCTCCCTAGGTCACTAATAAATAACTGAAAAACGGAGGACAAAGTACCAATTTTGCTGTAAAATTGTTGATTTAAAATGAAATATAAATTTATAGCTAGTAAAAGATGCAGCTCTGAGTTTGCTGGAAAATGACCATTTAAACCTCTATAACCATATAAACCATATGTCCGATATAAACCATATATAAATATATGTCTGTAAAAGCCAACGCAGGAGAAGCTAATTTCATAATAGCGAATAATATAAAAATTTTATGATAATAAGATAATGCAAGAATTTTTTTATTACTGATCATTTTTAGAAAAGTGTTGGGAAAATTAACTCTACATTACATATACAAGACTCAGTTGTTATTTCATAGACGGAGAGATAATTCGCTTGTCTGCCGTAATAAGGTTGAAGAACTTAAGTCACAGAATAACACTGCCACCTTGTTATTGAGAACTAAAAGCTTTCTTTATTATAAAAGTTTTAAATTCTTTTCTAATATTTAGTTGCAAAACTTTGTTTTTGAATTCTGCAATGTTGGACACGGATTCGACTATTTTTTGACGTGTTTCAGTAGGAATCAAGTATCATTGCTGATTCAGAATTCTCCAAGCTGGCTGCAAATTTCATGGAGATGGTGTCTGACTTTTTACTTCCTTCCATTTTCTAAATTTCTGGTGACTGAGAGGGTTATGGTATAGCATCAGTCCTATTTCGTTCGAGCCATTTTTACTTCCCTGTACGAAGTAAAAAGGAAGTATTGTAATCGCGAAAAATTTCGGGTACCGTATTTCAAAGAAAATATCGATTTTGACCACTATCGAATACAATTTAATGATGTTTTTGAGTGACATCCGTACATAAGAACAGAATAAAGGACTCTTCCCCCCAAAATAATTATAAAACTGATTTAAAATGGATTCTGAAGAGATTTTTTTCGTGGCGTCTGTGCTTACGTACATCTTCAGAATCCATTTTAAATCAGTTTTATATTTTTTTTTTGGAAAGTGAGTCCTTTATTCTGTTCTGCAGTCCTTTATTCTGTTCTACAGGTTCTGTTTAGAGTACGCATGTACGTATATATGTATGTACCACGGATAACTCAAAAATGAGTAGTCTCAGAACGTTGAAATTTTGTATATACGGCTGCTATAACATGGACATGTGCACCTCGCATTTTGGTTGCAATCGGCCGCACCAAAAAGTAAATATATGTATATCTATATATATATCCACTTTGTTACTCGGTGACCTCAATTTCTTTATTCTTATAAGTTTGAAAACTGTGCGTTTTTTGCTTTAAAAATGGTTAAATTATGTTGTTCTTATCCTTCGGTTAAGATTTTTATGCCCTTAGTTAACCTGCATGCAATAATTGTGAATTATCAACAATTTTAAAAGTTTTTTAAGTGCGGTTAAGCCTAATTTTTGGTTATGCTAGCGGCCATATTTTTTTACATTTGAAGCTTAGCAGAATAGTGGATTCTTTGACAATCTAGAGAAGCTAAGCTTCACAATAACAATTTCGCAAGAACTTCCTTTATTATTGCGAATTAAATTATGCCTGATTCATTCTGGAATTATCATTTAAGTTATTAGCTCGTTGTTGCGTACTAATTGTAATTTTAATTGTAAAAATTGTTTTTTAATTGTTTTAACTGGACTTGGTACTTTATGTTTTTCTATATCTTTCAATTTTTAATGAAAATATTTTGAATGTTTATGCATTTTTGCCTTACGGCTAAGTGAGAAATGAATTAATTAGTAGTGCATGCGCATTAGGTAAGCGACGCTGAATCGTCTATGAAAACCTGTTTCTTTTTTATTTGTTTAATTTCTATTATAGATCGTTTTAGATTTATTGTAGTATTTGAATAGATTGTGGTATTATTTGTGGTAATTCTTCAGATACTATAATTTTTGCTCCCTCTGTGTTATAAAATGAATTAGATGTAACTCTGTTAAGTGAACCTAGCGCCGAAGTGAGGCTATGGCAAATAAATATAGTGAACTTTAAAGAGCGCATTTATTCTATTGTGGTTTATGCGCTATCGACGAAGTAGATTTAATTCAAAATGCGTTAACTGTTAATTCAATATGTTTCAATGAAATGCAGGAAAATTGCGCATAATTTAATATTCCGTACAGGGAAGTCATGTGGTGCACACATCAGATTTTTTCTTCAAATTACCTGACTCCCTTGCAACATAATCTTGTTGATAACGCTATTCCAGCACAATGTTCTTTTCTAAGCTTGGTAAAAATGTGTTCTCTAAGATATCCAAATATACCTCTTTAGTCGTGATACCATCTATGTGAAGAAATGGGCCTATGACAAACCATAGAAATCAGTCCCACAACATAAAATTGCCACCTCCACATTTTTTGGTTTTTTTTATGTTGTTTGGATTAAATCCTGTCCTTGAACTCACTTAAAAAACTCAGTTGAAAACAGTTAAAAAACTGTTTCCCATTCTTTCCAAACATATTTTAGTTTCATTACTCCAGAATGCATATCTCATTATTATTTCAATTTTCAGGGTCATTTTCGATATGGTACGATTTGATAAAATGCATGCGCTTTTCAGAATCTATTTTCTCTAAAAACGGCGAATTCTTGGACTTGAAGAATACGTCATTTTATTCATCATTGTGCGTAAAATTGTTGTATCACTTATGGTAGAACTAGTTTCATATCGAATCTTTTCGGCATACAAAAATAATTTCTATCTTGGTTTTCGGGGAAACATTCTTTTGTCTCTTGAAATTATTTAGAATGTTTGCACCTACGTTCAGGCATATTTTTTGCACATTTGTTTGGATTAATGTAAAAAAGATTCTTTGGAGAAAATCCAACGAAGCTGGCAATTTTCTCATTGACAATCCATTGCTGGATATCGTTAAAATAGTTTGCAACTCCATGCTGTTGCAATATTTCCCTCTATTTAATTTTTCTATATAATTAACGTAAGAAAAGCAATCATTCGATGAGAAATTTCAGAGTTGAACAAATGTAATGACACATTTTATAAATAATTATTTAAGGTGCAAAGGAATCTTAAGCTCAAAAGGGGTATTACACTCGAAAAAGGATTTTACATTGAATCACTGTAAAAGGATGACTCACTCATCATTCAAATTGCTGCCACCAGATATTATCTCACTGCATTATATTTAAACTGCATGAATGTATGTATGTTTCTCGTATTGTGAAAAAAAAAAAAAACGATGGTACCTAGAGCCATCAAATTTTTAATAACGTAATCCTCCTGCGAATATGGGCATTTGGAAGCCCAAATTTGAAATTTGGAATTTGTTTTATTATCTGTTTCATATTTTGTAAAACTTTAAAGAATTTTTGATTAACAAACTCAACGATTTCAGTGCGAACAATATCAGCACTGTACAGAAAAAGGCATTTTTACCTCCAGCGCGCGAGACTGTCTATCAGAAATTCTAAAGATATGCTGTTCTTAAATATTTTGTTATATTTCTGTTGTATTGAATTTATGTGGCTTAAGTGGAAGAATATGATATTTAATAAATAAAGGTAACACACAAAAAGCTAGAAAAAACTCCCAAAAGTTAAAAAAAAAAAAAGATAAAATCTGAAAGCTCTCAGATT
>KK116154.1:107592-121538 GCA_000611955.2 Stegodyphus mimosarum
CTCAACTTCTTTTAGAGTATTTCTACTTTTCGACCAGTGCATTTTTGAGACAGTTCTGCAAAAAACATTATGATACAACACTTTGGTATACAACACTTCGGTCAGTGGGAAAAGGAATAAGCTATACACGTCCCACGTTAGAAACAAACTGACGAAATGAAACAGACGTTATTTTCAAACTTGCGGAAAGATAAAACGTGCTTCAGTTTTTTTTGTCATGGCTTTATATAAATACTGGGTCTTCAAAAGACCATTCTTGGCCTTTACTTTCTCAACGATTTGTCACAGATGTATATTTCCAGTTACGAAAACGTTTTACATGACGCAAATATTCATATTTATACACTTTTATATTTAAATATAAGTAAATTTCTTTTTCCTTACATTTAACTACAAAATGCCAAAACATGAATATTTGCATTTCAAGTAGCAACTAGCCCGTTTATTATTATTTCTTAAAATTTTTCAAAAGATTTTTAAAGCATTTTAAATTTAATTGGAAAGGAAAATTGTTTTAATAAAAATGTTTTACTTACTTTCCCTTTTATAATTCCTTCACATATTATTCAGGAAACGTGGCTTTGTCGATAATTCTCTTGTGTGCTCGTTGGCAAAAATCAACGAATTTTCAACTTTTCGTTTTTTTATTATTTTGTTTTGCGTCTTCTTCGTGTGAGATAATTATCGCATTTGTCACATTAATTTTCTATATTATTCTTTCCTGTATTTTCACATTAATTTTTCAGCATGCTATGTTAATAGTTTTTAATTAAATATTTTTCAATCATTGAACTCTTCCTCTTTATATCGTATTTATGGCAATAAAGAAATTTTGTTCCATTATGCTAAGAATATGTGTCATAAATTCATCGCTATAAAGGAAAAAATACTTCACATTCCTGGTCTGAGAGCCAAATTATTTAGAAAACTATTTCAAAAGTAATAATCGTATCATACTTGTATCATATTTCATTACAATGACGTGAGTACTATTCTTGAACTTAACGTGGGAAATGGGAATTCATTGAACATCTGCAGGTAGAAAGTTCTTTCTGTTCAGCTGCTTGGAGATTAAATATTTCAGAGCATTCAGCTGCTACTAAAGTTTACACAATTTTTGACATCGTCATACTGTAATGCAGATCGGCGATTACTTCTTCTGACAACTCCTCGGAACAATCCTCGTATCTTAATGCCTCACCTGATGTTACATTTGTATGCTGTTCAAACAACGTTCTAGACATTGCATTTAAAGAAAGTTCACTTTGAAGTTCACTTCACTTCACCTTCATATGACAAATTGTGTCCTTTAAAATACGTACGCTGAAAAGGTAAACTCATAAAGATAAATTGGTATTGAAAAAGATGAATTGAGACCTCCCCAAAACAATCATCAAGGGTTCCAGATGATTTTGACATTTTGTGAAAGTGACCGCCTTAGGGAACGCCAACCTAAGTATTAATGATGCTAAATAGAGTTATTTCATTATTTTCTCAGAAATAGGAGTCACTTTCAGGAAAGATGATCTGCAGGAGTCAGTCTTCATGCGAATTTTCATAGTATTTAGGTACTGGTTAAATTACTACATTTGATGAGTCAGATAAAATAACTGATTAGGTTTTATTACTTCGTTTATAGAAATTCATATTAAATATAAATAAAATAAGTGGAATTGTTTCACGAATGCAGAAAACATTTTTAAATCCATATACGAGAGTAATCAATGGAGGATCAAACAGGAGATTGTGCCTAATATCTCTTGAAAGGCCGTTTTGAATAAATTAAATATTGCGGGCTTTAAGAGTATGTCGCTTCCTGGACACGTAAAAATCGAATTATTTGAAAAGTTTAAACAATCATAAAAAAACGCAATGAAACATTTACATAAACGCTAGACACGCCTTCGTTAGAATTTTTTCAAACTTTTGGACGGGTACGTTATATTTCGCTGCTAGGGATTTGTCATCCACAGGTGGTAAAAATATCAATTCTTTTCATATATTTTTCATATTCACTCTAATTAACAGCCAAAAAAAAATCTGAAAGCTTTAAAATTTTATTTAAGATTTTCAGATTTTGAGACCTGAAAGCTCTCGGATTTTATATCAAGTCCAAAGGTGCGTTTTTAAAGCGCTTTGTTTACCTTTATCTATTAAATATCCTGTTCTTCGCACTTAAACCACATAAAATTCAATTCAACAGCAATATCACAAAATATTTAAAAACAGCCTATGTTTAGAATTTCCGATACACAGCCTCGCGCGCTGGAGATAAAAATGTTTTTTACCGTACAGTATTGCCATTGCTCTTTTTTAAATCTTTGAGTTTCTTAATCAAAAATTCGTTTAAGTTTTGCAAAATATGAAAGAGGTAATAAAACAAATTCGAAATTCAAAATTCAGACTTCCAGGTGCCCATGTTCCAGTGAAGGATTACGTTATTCAACATTTCATGGGTCTATATGTACCATAGTTGGTGGCAACAATTTAAAAAGTGATTCGCCGTTTATAGTGAAACGCCACAAAAGGCCCTTTTAGACTAATAGCCCTTTGGGCTCAAAATAACGAAAAATAATAAAATGAATCAACTGCTTAACAAACTGAATAACCTAAAGGCAGTAAACGCTCTTCTTAATCATTAAAAATCTTCTTTTATTTTTAGTCATTTATCTAACTGATATAATTTTAAACAAATATTTAATTTATATTATATCCAACTGATAATTATGATAATTTTTAACATTGATAACATTTCTAACCTATCATCATATATTACGTAATGTACTTTCACATTAACTTCTCAGCATTTTACATTAATAGTTTTTAATTAAATATTTTTCAATGTTTGATCTCTTCCTCTTTATATATATTGCATTTACTTTGGCAATAAAGTAATTTTGTTCCTTTATGCTAAGAATTCCTACAGAATTTGTGTGCACCGTGCAGAATAATTTGTTCTTTCATTTTACATTTGCTGATAAGTCGTTCATGATTCTCCATTTCTTTCTATTTTATAAATAAACAAAAACAAAATGCTAGTTCATATTAACAATGTTTTTTTTTTACTTTAAGAACATTACTTTCTTATAGGTATATTTTCTTTGACTGTCTTGTATTGTTTGTGAATTCAAAAATCAAATACGTGATATTTCCCTTGGGTTTACTTAATTTTATCATTACTACTCGCTTATTTATTTAATTTATTATTACTACTGATAAGTGGGAGTCAAGGTTAGGAGTGTTCACAAAAGTTCGAATAACAGTTCAAAGTTGAGTTCATTGAAATTGAGTTCCGTAGAAGTCAAGTTCACTGTATGAATTCAGTAATTGAGTTAAGTAAGTTGAAAAATCAATCTTGAATAATGAAATATTAAAATAACATGATCAGTTACTTTGAGTTTAAAATAACATTAAATAAGAAAAATAGAGTTAGCCTGCTCTATCAGGCACAAAGTCTATTAAATACCTCTTCCAATATTATAAAATGTGATGACATGACTTCCTTGAACGGAATATTAAATTATACGCATTTTTCATTTCATTTAAACCTATCGGATTGAATTAAATCTACTTCATCGATAAACCACAACAGAATAAATGCACTCTTTAAAATTCAATATATTGGTTTACCACAGCGACACTTTGGCATTAGCTTCACTTAACAGCGTTACAACTCATTCATTTTATAACTCATCAAGAATTAACAAAATTATGTATATCATCTGAAGAATTATCTTATCGTTGCCACACGTTCTATTCAAATACTACGATAGATCTAAAACGATGTCTAAAAGAAATTAGACAAAAAGAAAAGAAAAAAAAGAAACAGTTTTTCGTAGACGATTTAGTATTTCTCATTCAATAAGTTCAGTTCTCACTTCGCGACAAGGCAAAAATGCATAAAAACTCAAAATATCTATATTAAAAATCACGAAGTAAACCTTAAACACTTTATTTCCTCGAATAAATTCCGGAGTGGATTAAACATGATTTAATTCGCAATAATAAAAGAAGGCGTTATCTTTCTTGTTGCGAAGCTTAGTTTCTCTAGATTGGCAACAAATCCAATACTCTCTAGGTTTCAATTTTAAACAAATATGTCCGCAAAGAGAAAAATGATTAAGCTTAGCCGCACTTAAACAACTTTTAAATTGTTGATAATTCTAGAAGTCTTGCATGCAGATTGAAAGGCATAAAAATCTTGCATGCAGATGCTTACTAAAGGCATAAAAACTTTAACTGGAAGATAAGAACAATATAATTCAATCATTTGTAAAGCAAAAAATGCACAATTTACCAGCATATAAGAATAAAAAAACTGGGCTCACTGAGGCGAGTAACAGAGTGGACATATATATATACATAAATTTATATACTTTTGGTGCGGCCGATTGCAACCAAAATAGAAGGTCTACATTTACATGTTATAGCAGCCCTATATACAAAATTTCAACATTCTGAGGCTACTCGTTTTTGAGTTATGTGTGATACATACATACATACGTATGTACGTACGCACAGACGCCACGAAGAAAATCTCTTCAAAATCCATTTTAAATCAGTTATATATATATATATATATATATTGAAAAAGAGTCTTATTCTGTTCTTACATACGAATGTCACTCAAAAACATCGTTAAATTGCGTTCGATAGGGGTTAAAATAGATATTTTCGTTGAAATATGATGCCCGAAATTTTTCCTGATAACAATATTTGCTTTTTACTTCGTTCAAGGAAGTAAAAAGGCTACACTGTCTTGGAAACTACGTTGTATAAAAGAAGTGAAGAATACGCGTTATCAAACTGAACATTTAAAACATAAATTTTAGGTAAAATATTCCTGTAATTACAATGAAAATGTCTAAAAATTTTATGTCTACACCACATGACTTCCTTCTACGGAATATTAAATTACATGCATTTTTTCTGCATTTCATTTAAACTTATTTCTTCGAATTTCATTAGAGATATATAAAGTCGCGGACCCATTATGATGTTTAATAACTCATAAAATAATGAAGATATAAACAAACTTATGGCATTTATTGATGGAATAACTTATATATTTTCCTTTTCAGGTTTGAATATCTTTACTTTTGTAAATATCGTCTGTGCGTGTGGTTAATTTCGGATAATTTCATTTTCCAGTCTACTAACTTTTCTAAATATCGTCTGCTTATTAATTGCATTTTTCTCTCTTTTGTTTTCGGCAACTATTGCTTATTATTATAGGCCTAGGAGGATGGCCTTTGCAACAGATATGCTAAGGAGGATAGAAGATGATGCTGAATTTCTGAAGCGCATAATGTTCTCCGACGAAGCATCCTTTCATCTTTCTGGCATTGTTAATCGCCATAATGTGCGCATATGCGGATCTGAAAACCCCCATGAATACCGTGAGGCACAAAGGGATTCCCCAAAGGTTAATGTGTGGTGTGGACTAACGCACGACCGACTCATTGGGCCTTTCTTTTTTACAGAAAAGACGGTCTCATCAGTCGTATACTTAGGACATGTTGGAAAACTTCGTATTTCCACAACTAGAAGAGCTTCAGCCACATGTCTTTTTGCAACAAGATGGTGCACCACCTCATTGGGGTACCATCGTTCGTAGTTCTTTGAATGATCGTTTTACAGGAAGATGGATTGGGCGAGGAGGTCCAATTCCTTGGCCACCCAGATCACCTGATACAACGCCGCTGGACTTTTTCCTTTAGGGATTTGTAAAGGAGAACGTTTACAGGAGGAGAGTGTCGAACATTGATGACCTAAAAGCCAGAATTACAACCGCAATAGCCTCTGTAGATGCCGACATGCTTGACGGTACCTGGCGTGAAACTGAATATCGACTTGATGTTCTCCGTGCGACGAAGGCGGCACACGTGGAAGTTCATTGACAATCATCATGAAACTTTTTGAGTCTATCTAACCATTTATGTTATTAATTTTTATCTATCTTTATTATTTTATGAGTTATTAAACATCAAAATGGGTCCGGGACTAAACACCCTGTATTTCTCATTTAATTAATTCTGTTCTCATTTCGCGAGAAGGCAAAAATACATAAAAACTCTAAATATTTATGTTAAAAATTGAAAGATGTAGAAAAACATAAAATACCAAATACAGTTGCAACAATTTAAAAATTGTTTTTTTATGCAATTAAAATAACAGTTTCTATGCAAAAACAAGCAATTCGGCCAACGGGCAAGAAGGCAGATTTTTCGATGCACAAACCTGAAAGTTTACTTTTGGTCTCACTCGGCAAAAAGACACTGAAGGCGTAGAAATTGACTTAATTTGTTATAGAAGCTATGCGGAGTCAATATACGGGATAATTCAATAACTTAAATGATCATTCCAGACTAGATTAAGCATACTTTAATTCGCAATAATAAACGAAGACGTTACTCTGTTGATACGAAGGTTAGTTTCTATAGATTGGCAACAAATCCACTATTCTGCGAAGTTTAAAATGTAAATAAATATGGCTGCTATGGCCAAAAAAATCAGGCTTAGCCGCACTTAAGCAACTTTTAAATTCTTGATAATCCTGCAACTATAACATGCAGGCTCACTAGAGGCTTAAAACCCTTAACCGAAAGATAAGAACAATATAAATCAATCATTTTTAAATGAAAAAATGCACAATTTACAAACATATAAGAATAAAGAAACTGAGCTCACTGAGCCGAGTAACAGAGTGGATATATATATACATAAATCTATATACTTTTGGAGCGGCCGATTGCAGCCAAAATAGGAAGTGCACATCTACGTATTATAGCAGTCCTATATACAAAATTTCAACGTTCTGAGACTGCTCGTTTTTGAGTTATGCGAGATACATACATACATACGTACATACGCGCAGACGCCACGAAAAAATTTCTTTAGAATCCATTTTAAATCAGTTTTATCAATTTTGGGGAAAAAAAGGATCCTTTATTCTGTCTTTACGTACAGATGTCACGCAAAAACATTGCTAAATTGAATTCCATAGCGATCAAAATGGATATTTTCTTTGAAACATATGATGCCCGAAATATTTCACGATTACAATACTTCGTACAAGGAAGTAAAAATGAACGAACAGCCTCTGTATTCTAATCAACAAGGTTGGATTTATGCAGAAGTTAAACAGAAACGTCTTCTAAAAGCTTCATATTTTGACCTTATTGGCCCAATATCATTATTAAGCATGGAAAGCAACATACACTTTTAGAATTGAAAAGTTAGCAAAAAAAAAAACAATTTTAAGTTATCTCTTAGTAATTTAAATTTTCATTTAATTTCTTAATAATAAACCTAATTGACATAAATTAAAATATATTAAAATATTCTGTTATAAAGAAAAACTGTTTCTAACACCATGTGTTATGTACATAGTACTTTATTTTTTAATTTTATTTATTTATATATGTATTGCGAAGGAGAAGATGTATTATTTTTTCCTTAACATATAAAATTTTCTGCTGATAAAATGAATTCCATAGATACTAGCATGCGCAGGAGATGAAGTAAACGAAAAATACATAGAAGCGGAAATTGAAAGGTGTTACCACTTGGCGAAACAAACGGCCTTTAATTTATCTGCTCTTCGCAGCTGATTTTTAGCTTATTTTTGTTCGATAAAGCATAACATCAAAAATTTACATTTTAAATGTTAGTCAGTCTCTTAATCGTTAACAAACTAAGTAATTAAAAAAGTAATAAACTCTTTCTATAATTATCATCATTTTACTTTTTATCTCCATGTATGAAGTAAAGGAAGTATTGTAATAGCGAAAAATTTCGGGTTCATATTTCAAGGAAAGTATTAATTTTGACCGCTGCTGAATCTATTTGAACGATGTTTTTACGGGGCATCTGTGCGTACGAACAGAAAAATCTGATGTGTACACCACATGACTTCCTTGTAAGAAATATTAAATTATACGCATTTTGCGTTTCATTCAAACTTGTTGGATTAAAGTCGATAGCGCATACACCACAATAGAATAAATACGCTCTTTAAAATTCAATATATTTGTTTACCATAGCGACACTCTGGCGCTAGGTTCACTTAAAAGCGTTACATCTCATTCATTTTATAACTCAGAATGCACAAAAACTATGTCTATCCCCTGAAGAATTATCTAATCATTGCAACATGTTCTATTCAAATACTATGATAAATCTAGAACATTTATAAAAGAAATTACACAAACAAACAAACAAACAAAAAAAGAAACAGTTTTTCACAGACCATTCAGTATTTCTCATTCAATTAATTCAGATCTCACCTCGCGACAAGGCAAAATTACATAAAAACTCAAAACATCTATATTAAAAATTATGAAATAAATCTTAAACACTTATTTCCTCGAATAAATTCCAGAATGGATTAAGAATGATTTAATTCGCAAAAGAAGGCGTTATCTTTGTTGTTGCGAAGCTTAGTTTCTATAGATTGGCAACAAATCCACTATTCTGCTAAGTTTCAAATGTAAACAGATATGGCTGCCATGGGAAAAATAAATAGGTTTAGCCGCACTTAAACATCTTTCAGTTATTGATTACTCTGCAAATCTTGTGTTCAGATATCAAGCAGAAATATCGTTAAATTGCATTTGATAGTGGTCAAAATGGATATTTTCGTTGAAGTATGACACCCAAAATTTTTCGCGATTACAATACTTCCTTTTTTACTTCGTACTAGGAAGTTAAAAGGACTACTTTAACTAAAATGGATTTAAAATGGATTCAGAAGAGATTTTTTCTTGACGTCTGTACGTACGTACACATGTATCTCGCATAACTCAAAAACCTCAGAAAGTTGAAATTTTCTATACCGGACTGCTATGACTTGTACTTTTGCATCTCCCTTTCTGGTTGCAATTGGCTGCACCAAAAATATGTAAATATGTATGTGTGACTTGGCGAGCTGAGTTTTTTATTCCTATATGTTGGTAAATTGCCCATTTTGTGCTTTAAAAGTGATTGTATTCTCTTGTTCTTATGTTACGGTTAAGATTTTTATGCCTTTAGTTATCTGCATACAATAGTTGCAGATTATCAACAATTTAAAAGTGGCACTGCTAAGCCTAACGAAGCTGCTGTTTGTTTACATTTGAAACTCCTAGTAAAATAGTGGATTAAGTTAGTTTCTGTACTAATGTCAGTGCCTTTTTGTCTATGAGACTAAA
The DNA here is from genome assembly GCA_000611955.2 of Stegodyphus mimosarum. NCBI lineage: Eukaryota > Metazoa > Arthropoda > Arachnida > Araneae > Eresidae > Stegodyphus > Stegodyphus mimosarum. The sequence continues at coordinate 116,784 of KK116154.1, forward strand.
AGTAGGCGTTGAGTTATGTGCACCAAAAATCTGCCTTCCTGCCCGCTGCCGAATTGCTTGATTTTGTGCCGAAACTATAATTTTCATTGTAAAAAAAAAAAATACTGTTTTTAACTGTATTTAGTTTTTTATGTTTTCCTATATTTTACAATTTTTAATCAAATTTTTTTTGGCTTTGCCGAGAAGAAAGAACTTAATTAATTGAATAATTGAATGAGAAATATATCTTTAACGAAATTCGAGGAAATAATTTTAACTGAAATGCAAGAGAAAATGTATATAATTTAAATAGGCCGTACAAGGAAATCATGTGGTGTCTACATCAGATTTTTTAAAAATGTATCTAATTGTTATAATTTAAACGCATTTAATTTTATTACACTCAGTTATTTATAATACACCAGTTATTTATTACACAAATTGAAAATTTTCGTTTGCACAAAATGGAAGACCTTTATTGAATAATCACTGAGCTATCTAAAGGCAAGAAGCTCTTTCTTAATAATTAAAATCATCATTTTACGTTTTAATAATGTATTTATGAAATTCAAGTTTTTTTAAAATACATTAAATCTTTTATATTTCCAACGGATAATTTTCGTACAGTGTCTCACAAAAGTGATGGGACACTTGTGCTTTACAAAAGGAAACTGTAATAAAATAAATAAAAAAAACATGTAAAAATTTTTTGTGGGTGTGTTTCATACTTAAATTTAGTAACAATTATTACATAACATAGATTTTCTCAAAATATTAAAATAATTTAATAAAAATACAATTGTTTAGAACGGAGAAAAAAGTGGCTCACATAAGTGATGGGACACCATTAGACTATGCAACAAAAATCGTCTGAAGTAAGCAATAAAAATATTTTTTTGGGTTTATATTTTTACTCAAAAGCAATTGGCAATAATTTATAAAATCGTCTGCATTATTTCTCTCCAGTTTGTTTTGGAATTTTTGTGTTTTTTAGCTCTGCGCAGCCATGAATACTAAACGAAAAGAAACTTTGCCTGAAATTCGAAAATTAGTTATTAATTTGCGTATTGAACGTGGAAAATCTATTAGAGAAACTGCTGAAACAGTTAACTTGAGTCATTCAACAGTTTTCAATATCATTAAACGATAAAAAGAACATATGATTCAGGATAAAAGAAGAGCTGGCCGACCATCAAAGCTATCCAATGGAATAAAGAGAATTATTGTTCGAAATATTAAAAAAAATCCAAGAATGAGTGCTTCTAAAGTTGCTGCTGATTTACAAGCATTATATGGAGTAATTGTTAATCCTGAGACTATCAGAAGAGTAATTCGATCTACTGGATATCACGGTAGAGCAGCCAGGAAAAAATTCTTCGTAAGTGAAAAGAATAGAAAACTCAGACTGGTTTTCGCAAAATCCAACATAAATAAGAATTCTGATTACTGGAATGAAGTTATATTTGCTGATGAGAGTAAATTTAATATATTTGGTTCTGACGGTAGAATCTTGGCGTGGAGAAAACCCAGGGAAGAATTTCGCAAACAGAACATGGTGCCAACAGTAAAACATGGTGGAGGAGGAGTTATGGTATGGGGGTGTATGTCGTCCGCTGGAGTTGGTAATCTTGTTTTTATTGACAGTATAATGGATCAGTACAAGTATATTGGCATATTAAATCAAAATTTTAAATCTTCAGCACGAAAATTGAACCTTCATAATGATTTTAATTTCAACCAGGACAATGACCCCAAGCACACTGCTTTGAACGTTAGACTCTGGCTGCTGTATAACTGTCCTGAAATAATAAAAAGACCACCACAATCTCCAGACTTAAATCCCATAGAGAATATTTGGCAAGAATTGGAATGAAGAATTCGCAAACACACCATTTCTTCAAAACAACAATTAAAATCGGTGCTTCAAGAAGAATGGGGTGAAATCACTCCAGAAATCACAAAAAAAAGAATTAGTCGAATCCATCCCAAGAAGATTAAATTATGTTTTAAAAGTAAAAAGAAATCCAACAAAATATTAAAACCTTTTAAAAAGTAAAATTTTTGGATAAATATTTGATGGAAAAGTAAGTGTCCCATCACTTATGTGAGCCATTTTTTGCTCCGTTCTAAACAATTGTATTTTTATTAAATTAATATTTTGAGAAAATGTATGTTATGTAATAATTGTTACTACACTTAAGTATGAAACACACCCACAAAAAATTTTTACATTTTTTTAAAATTTATTTTACTACAGTTTCCTTTTGTAAAGCACAAGTGTCCCATCACTTTTGTGAGACACTGTAAGTGTTTCCAGCTCTGATGTAATAATGATTAAAATCATTACTTTGCTTTTTAATAATGTATCTACCTAATTGAAATAATTTAAAATGCGTTAAATTTTTAATGCATAATTCGTATAATTTTTATGAGCATTTGTAGTTTTGTTGTGATTGGTATATGCTACGAACTGGTGCGGAATTTTTTTATAATTGTAACTTTTGTTTTTATTTATTTTTTTATTTTTTCAACATTTAATAGCACTTTTTAAAATGTTAACATAGTTTTTAACTTTCATAAATTTTTCTTGATACACTCTTTTTTGAGGTGTAATATTTTTATTTCATGGAAATCCAAGGCCCATTTGAGAAAATGTATTAAAGTGAGAAACTCGAAAACTAAGCTTCTCAAAAATTGAGATCTTTCATGAAAAGTCAACAAAATATTTAAGAACTGAATGCAACAAAAGGTCAAATATAAACAATTCATAACCACATAAAACTTTTTTCGAATTCAAACTGAAGGAGATCATGAATCGTATCGTCACAGGAGCAGAGGTAACCCTTTCTTCGAAACGATTCGACGGTGACAGGAGAGGGAAGGGGAAAGCGAGTTCGAATTGACTCGAAGAAGAAAAACCCATGCGCACATAAATGCTTCGGAAATTCGTAACTACTGTCATTTTATTGAGATCTTCTCCTTCCGTCTGTTTAACAGGATGAAGCTGAGAGCATTTACTCGTGGAGGATATGCCGAATCGCAACCTCTCCTCGCTCGAACAGGTAAGTCTTTTTCCTGGCTGATAAGTATCGTTTGTGACAGTTTCCTCCGGATTATGCGCAATCCAATTAAGTATAAATGATACAATTTTATCTGTTATGGCAGCGTTTATGAAGTACGCGTGTGGTGACTGAAAACTTGAACAGCCTCTATATGAATTAAAATGCTTTACTTTTAATAAATGGAAATTATAATCGCTTTTAAAAAGTAAGTGTTAAAAATCATACGAATTGAAATTAAACTATACAAATAAAATAATGAGCAAAGCCTGAAATTATTATAAGTTGTTTAGTTAAAATTGGTTATAAAAAGAATAATTAAGTGCGTTAAAACTAAGCACTATTTTTAAATATTCTTTCTTAGCCAAATTCTATTTTAAAAATTCTTCGTTCTACAATTTTGGTTAAACCGTTTCATGCAAATGACTAAATCGCTTCATGTAATAATGATTAGGTTTTACGTAAAATATAATAATTAAAAGTATTTTCTTAATTAGAATAATTAACTTATTTCTGAATTTTAACATATAATTTTTTGTGATATATCTGGAAAGTCTTGAAGTTATTATTTCAAGACAGAAAGTAACGCAGACTATTTCAGTTATTCCGTACTATCTTAGTTAGTCTAAAAAATGTTGGCTGCGAATAATCACGTTTTAGCACATTGTATGTAGCAGTAATTGGAGAACATTATTTCTTGCTAAGAGAAAATTCTAAAACGGTCTGTTGTTGGATGTTTATTGCTTTCTTTAACATGAAAATGCTTAAAAAGGTTTGTTGTAAACAAAACATGAGGTATGTTAAAAAAAAATTTTACAAATAATTTAAAGAAAATGTATTTTAAATTATCTAACAGATTAAATCTGAATGAAGCATTTTACTATAATAAGATTATGATTGATGATATTATGATTGGTGTTATAATGTGATTTTTTTCAAAAGATTCTATGCAATGTGTTCCATGCATTTTTAGTATTTTATGCCATTTAAAAAGCTTTCATGTCTTTTAATTCAATAACCAGTTAATATACTTCCTGTAACTGCGCGTTGAAAATGAAGTTCTTAAAATTCCTACTTAGAGTTGTCATAATTAAAAAAATGAAAGTTGACTTGTTCTACTTATATTTAAAATCACTTTTAAAATATGTAAATTTATTTTCCAAATTTTTTTGATTACTTTCAGGTAGCTAATTTTTTCTAGAAGGTTCTAATGTAATTTCTAACCTGGTTTCGAAATGTAGATAAGTTAATAAATAAATATAACTTGCATGACATACGTTTTTATTAGATATTAAACCAAAATCATTCAAAGAAAGTGTAATCAAAATAAAAAAAAAATCTCAATGCTTAAAATGAAATGCTTCTTTTAGACTGTAAAATATACTTTGAAGTTTTCCCTAATTAAAAAACATAAAATTTAAACTTGATTCTTTTTAATTTTATTTGTTCATATTTTTGTATATTTAATTATGCAGCATAAAAGCTACACACATTCTTCCCATTCTATCTCAAAACATGTAATTAACTCAAATATATGTATGTTTGTTTAATCGAATACAACAAATTTATTTCAATTGTAAATCATATTTATATGAAGAATATTTGAGCTTCGCATTACGATTTGCGAGGCATTAAACTGTATTTAATTCTGTTTAAATTAATCATTCTTTTGTTTGGTTAACTTAATTATATACTTTCAAAAATAAAATACACGACG
>KK116154.1:121558-140488 GCA_000611955.2 Stegodyphus mimosarum
AAAGCGGCCGAAATGCCATTTCATGCTAAGGCCTCAAAAAGTAATTAAGATATACCGGGAAATTTAATTAGACATTATTTTTTCCTTGCGTAACGTTTTAATAAATGAAGCTGTTTGGAAGGTTAATCCATAAACATGAGCTAAATTAACTCCATTGTTTCCCTTTCTTCCTATTTTCTTTTTTTATTAATATTAAATAATGGTAAGTCAAAAAATAATATTTTGCTTTTGACACAAATGCTAAATAAAAAATTCAGGTTTAAAAAATTATATGAATTTTTAATCTATTTACTAAATGAATTGTAAATTTCTTTGGTGAACAGATTCCTATACTTTTTATTGTTAAAATGTTGTCATCACTATTCCTTTCCTGCTTTGGAAAAATATTTAAAAAAATGAAGAATCTTTACACTTATTTCTTTTTAACGAATTATATGCCTTGGTTTACGTAAATATTTTGACTGTGCATACCTAGAGGTACAAATTATATAGCGTGTATTCGAACAATATCAGAATTTATCATTATTGACCTTAAGCTATGACGATGTCACGGATACGATGATCCTGATTTTTGAAAGCATTTTACAACAAAATGAAAGATTTTCATGAGAGAAAATTTCACAGACGTTAGCTTGTTGCGTTGAAAGGTGTTCTACGAGAAACATAATTAAATGGATCATTTGCCATACCTTGTCGTAAATAAGTTTCCTTTTAATATAAATTTCTAGAAATAAGTCATAAACTATCTTAGTATTCTTTGTATCTGTTACGGTGAAACACCGAAATCTGGAGAATGTCGACTTTCACCGGTGAATGTATAGATATATGTAAACTTAAAGTACCTAAAGTTAAAAGTATACTAGTGGAAGAACCCGATGCCAGTTAAGTTAGATTGAGAGTAATGTATCTAACAGCAGAGAGAACTATACCGCTGTAATTCTTCTCTAAGAACGATGCAAAAAATAAGATTCATAGTCCTACATTTTTCAGTCTGATGCGATATGGAACCTAAATAAAAAATTTCGGTAGAAAGATAAACTAATTTGAAAGCGAGCAGTGGTTTCGAAATAAAACAGATTTTCATCTCCAGCTTGCGAGAATGTTGCCACTCGGGAAAATGAAGGCGAAAATGATCGTTTTTCTGATCTGAGATTTTAATTAATACCGCTGATTTCATTTTTTTTTTTTTTTTTGAAAAATATGGACGTCGACGTTTTCCAGGACCCACAAAAGAATTGTAGAAAGTTTGTGGCAATAGCTGTAGTAGTGAACTGACTTATTAGAGCGCAAACACACGGACTTTCTTCTTTATGTATATAAATTGATATATGCAACTTTTTGTTTTATGTATTTAAAATTTTAAATTTAATAAATGTTAATGAAAAGTAGAGTACAACGTTTATGAACTACAATGTATTCTATTAGGGCTGGTAATGTATTTTCAAATGAATAATTCCAAAGCGATCAAATATTCTTTAGAGAAATGTGTTTTATGTAGACGGATCTTTGGCTGAACCATATTTAAGAATGGAACCTCCACACTTTTCAAACCACTGAAAGGAGTCATAATGCAGAAAACTAGGTACAAGTGCTCACTCCCCCCACCCCCCAAAGAAAAGAGATTCTATGTTTTCCCTACTACTGCGCCGACCGAGGAAATTCAACTTGCACTTTTTATGTCTCGAAAGTACGACTTAGGATATATATAGCTGAAATGACATATCGATTTTTTCTCGTATTTCGATTCTACGATTCAAATTATGTCAAAGTACTAAGTTTTATAAAAGTTGTACCAGCAGTTTTTAAAAAAAATTAGCTCTCAAAATTTTAACTCCTCAGAGTCAATTTAATATGGTATATATTCATTAATATCTCTTTTTTTGATTAAAATTACTTATTCCTTCTTAGGTTCACAATTTAGGTTCAATCCAAATAAAAATCGCAGATATTTGATTTATTTTTAGCATTTGTATTTTTTATTAATTTTTTGAAAAACCTTTTGAATTATAACCTGTAAAATGTTTACTATCATCTTAAAGTAGATGTATTTTATATCTTAAAGTAGATGATGTATATTACAGTTTTTATTGAAAATTTCCTAAGATATACGGCAAGTTACATATCGACGCGTTTTCAAATTTGACATGTTTGTTTGTTTTAACCAATAACTATATCCGTATAAAAAGTCCGATTTTGTTTCAAAATACCTATGCTAGAACAATGCTACATATAAATCTAATGATATACATCCTAAGTTTTGGTTTCGAGGCATCGGAAACGCAAGTTAAATTTCGTCAATCGGTCCAGCAAACAGAAGATATAGAATTACCCCCCTTTTTTTGTGCAGAGTGTACCATTGCCTCAAAAATTACACGTAGGAGTTTTCTGCAATCCATAAAGCTTTAATGTATACTTCTCGATAATACTTAATATCGATAATACTACTATATAAGCGAAATATCACTGACTCATTATGAGATCTCCGAAACTATACACCCGATTGACTTGAAATTTTGCATAGTTACTCATTCCACGATGTAGACGGAACTAAGAATGGATTTTACGTAAATCCTGTCCGAAATGGATTTTTGTTATACCATCACAGGCGGCACTAAGTCAAAACTCTTTTTTTTGTGTGTGAGTTTTGACTTTGATTCATTGACTGGCACTATGTTTCCCGACTTTAAATTTAAAAAATTTACATTCATTATCAATTCGAAATTAGACGTTTTGTCCATATAAGAGTGTGCCCAGCAAAGCGGGCGCGTGTTAGCTAGTATATATATGAAGTTAATTAAAGGAATTATTTCATATTATGACGAAGAAAAAGCTATCTGTTTCTTAAAAAAAGACATCGTTTGATAGATAAATGCTTGAGTCTTCAGTGTTAAATATTCTTTCCGCAATTCCATTCCGTAATACCATCTCAATTCAGTACGGTATATTATAGAAATTCCGTTTTAGTTACGTAAATACTTTATTTTTCATATGTTCCTTTCATCTCTGCCAGTCAAATAGTTTATTTTGTATATACTCCTTTCACCTCTCATGAAAATATTGTTTTGCCAGTTTTTCACATGTTTTATTGTTCTGAAGTCCCCCGGTAGAACATCTTCCAGTGTTTTCTTAACCATTCCGAACCCACAATTTCAGAAACGTTCTTTTCCTTCGCAGGTGTTCTCACATTCAGTGGTCGTGCGCAGATGCGCATGCTCACTTTTCGAAATCAAAACCGAATGAAAGACGTGTACGCGAATTTTCTACGTATCTAATTTAAATTAAAAACCGCGTTTATTTGATTTGAATATCTTTGAAAATTTAAACCACTTTTAATCTGCCTAAATATATGTATTATTATTCGAAGATTTTTAAGACAGATTACATCCATTTCAATTTTCGTTCCAGCACCTGCCCCATCTTCATCTTACCTAGGAGCACTGGCTGCAGGACTAACGTTGCTGTTTATAGTTATCTTCCTTCTCATGGGACTTATGGTTTTACAAAGGAAAGGAAAACTGGAACCACTGAGACAAGTTATTAGGTGAGTAATTATATACGTTGTTTAAAATATATGAGTGCTGGCACGGTGATAGGTATACGCATTGACTCGTTTAGTATTCTGCAATTTGTTTTATCATCAGAAGAATATTAATATATTAAATAATTCGTAATGCAGCGGCAAAGATCTGTCTAGAAAAGTAAAATAGAAAATAAAATAGAGACACAAAAATAATATATTAGTTAAATTGAAGTTTAGAAAAGTTTTAAATATGCTCTTTTAAAATCTAGTCTAACAGCTAGAAAAGACTTTTAGTTAATTCGGAATTGATTACTACACTGCATCGCAGTTTCTAACCTCCTCAAAGCAGCCATGGAGTTTAATAGTAACAAACCACTTGCTCCGTTTATTAAGGAATATTACTCATTATGTACATAGAGCTTTATCATCTATGTAACAATTAAAACTGAATGCTGAAAAAAATGAGTGCCAGTGATTTTACCACACGGCCGCTGGTGGGCCGATTCCCCCCCTTTTTTGTTAATTTTAATTTAAAATCCTCGTGTGCCACAAAGTATATCACGAGGCTTACACAGGTAAATTATACCACTAACAAAGCAAATAAACAAATGTACAGTAATAAATGGATAAAAAATAAATTAAGAAAATGAGTAAAAGAAAAGAAAAAGAGAAAAATGAAGAGAAGTCAATAATCTGGGCAGATAGATCCAGATTTACGGTATTAAGGTAAAGCAGAGTAAAACTATCAGCCCTAAGGAAGAGTATGCTTTCGTAAAGGACTACGAGAAGCTACTCGTTATTCATGTTCCCCATCAGAATTATTTTGAAAACGGCTTCACATATAGAAATTAATAATAAAACGAATGAAGTTTATAGACAGCTTGAAATCTGCATATTGTTGCAAAATATGTTAGCTTTATATATAACGTATTATGGCTTTTGTAGATGTAGACAAAAGTGAGCTATCATTCAATTTAAATAGCCATTTCGCGTATAGTAAATCAGCATAAAAAACACTATATATAATGTTATTACTAATGCTACTATTCCACGTGGCAGTATCATTAAATTTCCTTTTAGATTAGAACAGTATGTTCCTTAAAAAAGTAAGTGATTTAAAACAATATTACATACTTCTTAAAAATTTATACATTTTATTCGATTTATTTGAATTTATATTTCTTGGCATTTATCAGCATCAGAAATATATATTTTTTTCATTTATTTGAATTTATATTTCTTGCCGTTCATCAGCATCAGAAGTATATTTTTTACATTTATTCACTTTTAATGATACATTAAATAATAACAGCACATTTTATCCAAAAAACAGCTACAATAATATTGAAATGAAATTTCTGTATTATATCCTAAATTGTATATGCCTTAATGTGTCCTAAATTAATAACATTATTGAAACCCCTTTCTAGTGTAAGCATTTAATTTCTGTTTCGGCTTTTACCTGCAGTTATTTTGTGTAACTCAGAATTCATTTTACAGATCAAGGTTCGGACACACTGCTCCATCAGCACCCCCAATTCCTGAGCCTCCTCAACAAATTGAAATATATCAAACGAGAGGGTAAGTTCTAAATCTGCTTTCTGCATTCTAACTTTCGACTGAAATATCGTGCTGCGATTAGCTGTTTCAGGACATGCTAGGCTAGGATATGAAACATGCGCTATGTTATAATCTCGATAATTTTGAATTAAGTCTATTATACTAGACAATACAGGAGAACTAAGCTCTAACAGACAGTAACCGATATTCTACCTGAAGACCTTGTTCGCAACATCTGCATCATAAATTACAAACCTGTTGGCAGCATCTGCGCTTTGTCATCTTAAGAAAGCAGCATTATGAAGCTAATGCGATTATTAAAGAAATTTTTATATAGTAATTGTGATGTTGTCATAAAATATGTCGGACCAAATATTACTAAACCAAATTTTATTTAACAACTTGATCCCATCATGTTTCCTGATCACAGCTTGGATCTTATGCAGCATGCTGCTAATTTGAAGCCGAATAATATTTGTAATGATTTTTGCTCATTCACCATCAATCTCGCTGTAACTTTTCTGGTAACTGTGGGCCGGCTATTCTTTTCTTGACAGCAAATTCCAAAGCATCCCAGACTTTCTCAGTAACGTTAAGGTTAGACGATTTGGCTGGTCAAATGAAATATGGGACGTCAGCTTCTTATTCGGCGAACGAGTATTAACGGTATCTAATATGATGTACGACACAACTATCGTCTTGGTACACAGTTGTACCAAGACAATTTTGCCAAGATGTAGTTTGATGAAAAAAACCCTCTCCACGTAGGAAACCCGTGGTACGATGATTTTAGAATGGGGATATAACCTTCATCCGAGTGTTTACTTTACTGGTGGTCCAATGCCAGTAGCCGAAATACATTTCCAAAATTTCACCTCTCCCCGAACTACACCGATGTTTGGACACAATTCGGATTATACGCTTCTCTAGCCTCCTAGTGACGCGGCATCTGAACAATATTACATATGGAAGATATTAAATAAAGTTGATGACACCATTGGTATACCATAGGTCAATTGGTAACGCCTTCTCATACTAATTACCCCTTAAAAAAAGCCAGTTTTACAAGAGTTCTCATAGAAAAGGTTGAGTTCCGCCGATGAGTAGAGTATCTGAAGCTTTCCAAAGAATCTACAGTTTACCCATTATGATACATCGTGCAATACCACTGTAGAACCGGCCTTCATTTTTGTTAAAAATAATAATTTAGGATATAATGAGATTACAATACGATTCAATGCAAATCGAAGTTCACAAATTAAGCTGAATTCTTTGAACATTTGTTTTCATGTAACGAAAATAATAGATAAACAGGAGATAAAAACATAAGTACTGGAAACACGATTTTAAATTAACTGTATTAATATACTCAATAACGGGATCAAATCATTTGAGAACAACATCAAAAAACAGTATGAATTAAGAATCTGAGAGCTTAGGGATTTAGGAATAGAGAAAACAATTTTGACAAGAAGTCAACACAGTTTTTTAGAAAATGTACTTTAAATGGTATGTTGGCGTAGGTTATTTCAATTTATAAATTTCATATGTGGAATCTTTTTGAGCATGTTTTTAAGATGTAGTTCATTAAATTTATGTAGCATAAAGAAGTTATACTTGACAAAGATGTAGGCCGTAGAAAAAGAGTCGTTGCGTAATTCTGTTAAAGTTATATGCTGATGTTTATGTTTAGCTAGAAACATGAATGCCATGAGATCAGTTTGGAGAGATTTTATAGGATTACCCTCAGTTAAGAGATATGAGAAAGTGTAATGATCAAGAACTCCCTATTCTCCTTATATACAGATCTCGGAGTTTTCCATATTTCTTCTTTAAAAATATGTGGGGAAGGAGCCGTATCCTGTTGTAGAGTAATTTAATGAAGGATTCGAGTACAGAAATGTGAAACTTAGATTAGGAGTTAAACTGCATGCACGTCTTTCTTGTGAAGCATTATTCCACAAATTTTGCCAATATTTTGAAGCAAGTTGTTTTAGTTGGTATTTGAAATTTCAATGAGGCCATGTAAGGATGATTTCAATATCGTCCTGAATAAGAGCTACTTCTTTGACTAATTTATCTGCTTGGTCCTTACCAAAATAACCACTATGACCTTTGATCCGTGAAGTTTAAATTTTGCAGTTTGGAATTAAGGCAAGACGAGAATTTACGTCGGAAACTTTAGCCCATTGGAATCTCTGTTGCTTTTGAGCGGCTGAGATCGAGGACATTGCTGGGATGTAACGGCTGACTGATTTCATGCGATGCAGTTCTTGATGTCAGGTGTACCCGGAAATAGATGGACCTGGTCCAGCATTAACCTCTGCCAACAACTGAATCCTTCTTTGGAATCGATTAGCCGTAACGATCACATGCTCATGATCCTTCGGGGATAGTATCGCCTTTAGGGCAGCATTGCATCTTTTGGAATTGTTTGTTTGGCATAAATGTCATTGCTTAGACACTGTACATGCAAAAGATGTTATAACCCTAAGAACTATGCGATCTGTACAACACTGTGGCATTTTTTCCTCCAGATAAATATGGCTACTTTTTGCACATCGGTGATGTTTCGTTTGTGATTCGTTTCCAGCTTGACAAACGAACAATACATGCTGACATTAAGCTTTTGCTAGGCATTCGAGATTCCTCTATAACTTTCACCTTCTTCCGGTTCACATGCGCGTGACATAGTGCAGAAACTTGTTCTTAAAATTTAGACTCGTGTTAAATGTTGATTCTCGTAATATTTTCTCTGGTGTGTTTATGTATGTAAGATAAATTTGAAAGTAATAAATTAAATACGTGAGTTTTTAGCTCATTCAAATTTATATTCTGCTTTAAAAAATTAAAAATAACTGAAATGACATAAAAGCACAGGCCTATCTTCGATAGCATATTTGACAGAGTAAAAAGTACCTTTCTCAACTATTTTACTGAAATTAATTAAATTTATATTAAAAGTTATTGTATATAAAATATGAACTTTACCAATATTATTCTGAAAGAGAAATTCCTTGAAATATAAAACAATGCATTGTCAACTTTAATTACAATAAAGCATACAGACTATTCGGTTATTAGGGAACAATTTCTGCATTTCCATACTATGTATTAAGATATTTAGTCCAAAGGGATTTAGTCACGAAGGACTTTTTATTTTCGTTTTGCGATTTCGCGTCGATTCACTCTGAATGCCCGTTCCACTTTTCAAATTGTTGCCACTAGATGTTATCGCTCTGCATTAAATTTTAAAAAATGAAAAATCTACATAAATGTATGCATGTTTCTCGCATTGTGATAAAACCTAGAGCCATCGAATTTTGAATGACGTAATCCTACTGCGAATATGGGCATCTGGAAGCCCTAATTTTGGATTTGAAATTTGCTTTATTATCAATTTTATGTTTTGTAACATTTCAACGAATTTCTGATTAACAAACTAAATGATTTCAAAGCGAGCAATGGCAACACTGTACGGAAAAAAAAAAACATTTTATCTCCAGCGCACGAGACTTACGGAAATTCTAAAGATATGTTCATTTTAAAATGATTTTGCGATATTGATTTTGAACTGAATTTTATGGTTTGAGTACGTAGTACATGATATTTAATAAAAAAAGGTAGCACACGAAACGTTAAAAAAACGCGCCTTTGGACGTAATTTAAAATCTGAAATCTTTCAGATTTATTTTTAATTACATATTCTTACTAAAAATAACATTTAAACCATGAAATGCTAGAAGAGAACATATTTTGTTGAACAGCTCTTGTTGCCACGGGTGTTCAAAACATAGAATATTTTATTTTTCAACAAGCGCCTTCGCTCAGTCATAGCTTATTTTAAAAAATGACAATCTTATATTAAAAAATGACTTGAACTGGCAATTTTCTGTCTTGGATTGGCATTATATGAACGATATTTTAACTCACGCTCAGCTAATAAAATTTCGTTACGGTACTTTGGAATAAAGTTGCATTTGTTATTTTAAGCTAGTAAAGAATGCCTTTTCGGTAACACTATTTTTGTCACGAGCATTTCTTTTCTTTTGTGAATGGAAACATGATATCTTGATGGTCTCTATTGTTTAATTATTTTTTTGTCAGGCATGCTATTAGAAATATTCATCCTCGATAAGTAATTTTTTTAATTTCTCTTAATCTAAAAGTAAAGACATTTTCAAACTGATTAAAAAAAATATGAATTCTAATCATCTTTTTCTCTCAAATCTTTTATTCTTGGGTCTTATATGTATTGAAAAGGCTTTATATTTCAGAACTTGTACCTTTTTGAATATTTATCATTTTAATTCCGCCGTTCTTTTTGTTTACAACTTGAGCTTTTCATTGTTTTTTCTTGGATTTTATAGGCCTTTGGACGTGCACAATTTTTCGGAACACGTGAGGATTATGATGTCGGATTCGCATCTCAGGTTTTCTCAGGAATTTGAAGTAAGTTACATTGCATTTAAGCTTTGCTTCAATGTACTTTATTTTTTTTAATAATGCATAAGTGAATTATTTTTCCACCTTGATTATCAGCATTTAATTATTGTTACGAAATTATTAGAGTATCTTTGCTAAAACGTTCAGTTTCAGTAACAATTTCAGTGTATGAGTAAATTTAGCAAATTTTTCAAAAATAAGATGAACAAACTGAAATGCTACGCTGAACGTTGGCTAGACACCGTATTAAAAATTATTATCAAGGAGAGGGATACAAAACATGTACATTGTTTGCGATTGGAATTGAAACGCTTCAATAATTTTTAGACCTTTAGAAACATGTATCTATAAAAATCGAGGTCATTTTAACATGCGTTACTTTCTCCATATATGTATTGTTCTAACTTATTTGATTATGGCAAATCGCATTAACGGTACGTCTTCTTTAAGAACATCCTAAAAGAAACTGGCGATATTTGCGTCATATATGAAGAAACGCTACGAAATCATCACGTAGTCAACCCATTCAAACGCCGAAATAAACCCAGTGTAAGTACCAGTGTTTTGTGGCTTTAACGTTTTGGCTATGTGTGAGCCTTTCTTCATAATAATACTGCTTACTTTGATAATAATGTTGCATGAGTACGGTTTCGCAATAGAATGAATGCACACTGGTCCAATGATAGGTTGATAAAACTTATTTTATCAAAAGAAACACTTCAGAGTTCTGGAACTTCAGCAAAAGTAGTCGCACAACACTTCATAGTATGGCAGAGCACAATCAGTAGTTACAGTTCAAACTACTAAAAACGTTAAACACAACGCAATACAAAGAATATCTAAACAGCGAAGCTAACCCTTTAATCTTGTTTCCGAAGGTCTTTTACACTCTGACCTGGTCTAATGAGTTTCACTACGGTCCAAATCGACAACGGGCAGAGCCTATGAGTGAAGGTATATCCATGAATAAAAAACTTCTACATGCCAGCAAGGTAGTGCATACACTGGTGAGGCATTAATGATTTCGGATATGCTCGGCTGGTATGAATTAAGACACTTCAAACCATAAACTTCTTTGATAAATAACGATAATGCTAATATTCTTTGTGATATGTTATATTCACAGTGTCATGCATTCATTTAACTTTTTACAAGACAATATGCTATCACACACATCTACAACTATCGAGTTATGGTTTGAAGAATACTCATCTTATGAACTGTCCCCCTTTTTATCCAAATATTTGCACCTTCGAGCATATTTTGAAGACTATGCAAAATTCCATTAAAAATAAAGATCCACAAAATTAGGGATCTCGTCTTCTGAAGGCCTGGTTTCATTGTTATTCATTATAAGCAGACTGATTTAGAGAATTCGTGAAGGCCATGCCCTGTCCTAAAGTTAGTCCTACCAATTATGAGATAATATCCTATTTTTCTGACACTTCAAAGCATGTATTATTTAAATTTCCATGCATTTGTAAACACAAAAAGCAGACACTCTAAATTAAACTACTGAACAATGAAATTAATCTCGTTTGTTTTTGATTGAGTTTCAAAGTAACATCAACTACTGATTGTAATGCATTGGGGAACAGCATGCAGCAGTACACAAAATCTCTCAGAGCAAGTTATTAATAATGTATTATATTTGGTTAAGGGAGAGGGCAACGCTGGATTATAAAAAAGATTTTCCCAAAATTTTTACAAGGAACCTAATGTAAAATTTATTTTCAACGTAAAAAATACAAAAGAGTTAAACAAATAATTAGAATATCTTCATTAATATGCAATCATATAGCTGAAACCGCTATACACCATTAATTTGCACTCGCTTGGTTCCGGAAAACCGACTGGTTGTATGAGGCTTCTGTAGTCTTCCTCGTGTGTATCCTCATCATGAACTACAACTCATGTCCATAAATTAAGGATAATGCAAAATCAGACAAAGGAAGAGTTAGAAGCAAAACAAATCTGACTTATTTTAAAGCTTATTTATTAAACAAAAGGTAAAGAGCAAAAAAAAGATGCTATATGTTTGATATTATTAAAACAAATAGCGATATTTTCTCTCTGGAGCAAATTACAAAAAAAAAAAAAAACTTTTTACAAAAAACCAATATTACATGGTTGGTATGATTGTTAATACATTGTATGTCTCCCAGACGATGTAATACAGTCCGTACAACGCCTAGGCATGCTGAGTATCAAATTATGGATCTGATCTTGGGGGATATTACACCACTCAAAAAGCAATGCTCTCCGAAGTTCCGGTAGACATGCAGGAGGAGGTTGACGGGCTGCAACTCGTCGGTCAAGCATGTCCCACACTTGCTCTACTGGATTCAAGTCCAGTGAGAATGCTGGCCAGTCCATACGGGTGATATCCTCCGACTGAAGGCATTCGCTTACGATGTTTGCACGGTGAGGACGGGCGTTGTCATCCATAAACACAAATTGTGCGCCCATGGCGCCCCGAAACAAACGTATATGTTGTTTCAGAATGACGTCCCGATAGATTTGGCTTGTCATGGTTCCAATTTGAACCTGCAGGCCAGTTCTGGAAACCAGAATAATTCCACCCCAAAAGAGCACTCCTGCACCACCGTAACGGTGTCGTTCAATGATGTTTTCTTGGAGGTAACGGGTAGCTGGAGCTCTCCATATGAAAGTTCGGCGAGAATCAGACTGCAAGCTAAACCTGGACTCGTCGGAAAACTTCACACAAGCCCACTGTTGCGGTGTCCACAATGCACGCTCTCTACTCCAGGTTAACCGCAGGCGATAGTGAGTTGCAGTAAGTGGAACGCATCTGACAGGTCTACGAGCATATAGACCAATCTGCCCTAAGCGTCTGTACACGGTCTGCCTTGAAACTGTCGTACCAGTGGCCGAAGAGAGCTGACGAGACAGGTCTGAGGCTGTGTTCCGCCTGTTTCTTTTGGCAGTAACTGGCAAACACCGGTCCTCATTCGGAGTTGTAACTCTGGGGCGACCTGTGCTGTAACGTCTACTCACATTACCATCATCTTGGAATCGTTGCCAAAGCCTGGAGATGACACTCTCGGCAATTCCAAGTTCGTCTGATACTTCCAGTTGGGTACGCCCACATTCCAGACGGCCGATAATCCTACCACGTAAAAAATCATCCAAATGCGTCCTTTGTGTCTATTCTAAATCTATTCGGTTATTGCACTGAAATGATTATAAAGCGCCTGCGAACAGTTTTATTATATCACTCTCTTACACTCTCGTCATTGTGACGTACCATCGGTGTCATTTGGTAACTTCCTGAAATTTGCATATGATTCTTGAAGACGTGTGTAGATTTTACAGGTGATATATTTATTTTAGAGTTCGATTTCCGCGTGACTCCGAATTATCCTTAATTTATGGACATGAGTGCAGTTTCTTTCAGAATGTCCTCCACGATAGCCTCTCATCTATAACAGATAACCCTGATGTACTGCAAACTAACAATTAACATCGCTCATGAAATATTATTGATTAATCAGTAATTAACTAAGTAATCCTCACTCATGAAATAGCACCCGAGAGACGTATAATAAACATTAAAAATCTGAGAAGTAATTTTTTGAAAAATTTTAATCTTGAAAATAGGCAAAATTTCTCTATATTCCTCGAATCTTGAAATATTACTCAATTAATTATCATCTGCTGCTTGAACTTAGTAGCATTCTTAAATATACCTCCCTAAAATTTAAAATAATTTAGAAATTGCACCCATTATTTCTATTATGACTGTGAAATTATGTTTTTATAGTTCAAATATGAAAATTTAAGATGCATAGTATTTATAATTAATTTTATATAAAATATTTTGATCAAAATAAGTTTTCCATGCATGTACACAACTGCACATGTACATAATTTAATTTTAATTTCATCTCTTATCAAAGAGATTTGATGCATCCAAAAAGCGTGGTACTTTTCCAATAAAGGCAAAAATAAATTGTAAAAACACACATAATTTTACAAATGATTTAAATTTACACGCAACTCTTGGAATACAAAACACCTAATGTAAATTAGGCAGTGTGAAACAACTGCATATCAAATTCGTTTCAAATTTTATAACTGTGGACTCCTACATCAGGTTGCTATCATAAAATGCGAAAATAGAATCTGAATTTTGATGCAAAATATCTTGTAATATCGAAATTTTGTAAATAATTTTTTAATTAAAATTCGAATAGCAGAAGCGATACTCGCTAACAAGATAAGGGCACGCATCGAATTCGATGAGACTTGTTAAAAATATTTACACATCCCTCTTTTTTTCACTTGCAGGCCTTGAAACGCTCTAGTCCTCAGTTCCCGTGTGCAACGGCAGAGATGGAAGAAAATCGAGGCAAGAACCGATGGATGAATATCTATCCCTGTAAGTACATTAAACAACCTGCGATCAATTTCCTTTTTCGAAAAGTTTCCGTTTCAGTGCTTGATATAATTTAGCTATTTTAAACATGCAGCTATCCATCACAGATACTTTTAGATTTTGGACAGGTTATTAAAACAAGCTTATACGTGCTTATTAAATATTTTTAGTGCAATATGCTAAGAGTACCGATGAGAAAATTAATCGTTAGAATAAAAGTAGAAAGAAAGAAAGTTTTAGAAAGAACCTAAATTTATGAGTTTTAATCGTGATAGATGAAGCTGGTTAAAAGTACTTTTATAAAATTCAAGCTGAAATTAATTGGAGATTTGTTAATTTTACATTTAAATGTTCATCTTGTATTTAATATTTTACTATTCACTTCATTAGCTTTTAGTAAGGTTTCCCCATGCGTTAAATAAATGATAAATGACGAAATTGCATCCTTTTCTTGGACGGCAGAGAATTCAAATAAACATGCCTTGAGGAAACGTTAAATACTTTCAGAAGTTAAATATCAAGAAGGTCATAACAGCATTGGACGTCGAATATATTTCACAGAAGATTTGTTAAAATTGCAAAAATTTCTCCTTATTATCGTGCATTAAGTTCATTTAATTCGTACAAATGCTTCAAACAAGATGAACATGAAGCTTATCGAAGAAGTTTAGGAACATTTAGGCATATCAGAATACAAACTAGCATTATAGCACTTTTAATATTAATCTACAGTGTGGCCATGAAAAAACTTCCCCGATTTATGAACTCCTAGTGGCCTATCTGCTCAATCATTCGAAATGAAATTTCAGATACTCTTATTTGAAGGTATGCGTTTGAGGTTATGATGATTTATAACAATAGAGCTCTCACAGTTATACTTACAGTGAAAACACTTTAAAATTTTCGAATGATAACACTCACTTTTTTTTCAAGCAAATTGATCAGCGCATGGAAAAACTATAAAAGGCGTAGGTTCGATATACATATGACGTAAATTGATGGCGTAAAACATTTGCAAAGAGCACGGCAACACAACAGAGGAGAGGGAAAAAAACTTATAGGAATTACATTTTTATCGTCGCAAGTTTGACGACTTTTGGCGATTTCTCGCCAAATTTGAGGATAAATATTAATCGCCAAAGCCATCGCCAATTTAGCTAGATAGCCATTTACCTCAATGTTAAATGGACTTTTCCCTGCAATCTTATTTTCTCGGCAGAGCTTCGTTTATCGAGGCACTTCTTGTTAGGTTGACACAAGAGCTGCTATAACTTTACATACAGGTTCATTAAAATTGGGTAAAATTCTTAACAGTATACCGATACGTGAAACCGCGCATGTTTAAAGACTTAATTGTGATTATTTATAACCGTTTAATATTTATTTTCCAATAACTCAACCAAATTTTACTCTTCTGTAGTTATGAATACACTTATTTATTTATAACTTAATAAAATAATCAACAAGATGAGCGACTGATCACGCTAATTCAATAATTTGGAATATGTATAAAATTAAAATAAAAGAAATCCTCAGTTCAAGTGCTCGTGGATTCAAAAGCTCTTTACATGCATATAATATACACTTATCAATAAATGGCATCTGCGCAAAAAAGACCCTAGTTTTCTCCGAGCAAATAAAATTGGTTAAGAAGTGGATAAAATATTTATTCTGGGGCGATTCCTTTTTTTTTTTTTTTCATCTTTGCAGATTTTGTGATAAAACTTTTTTCTATTAAAAAGAAAATTATTCATTTCATATTTTTCTTTTTTTTTCCTAGATGATCACTCGAGAGTGAAACTGCTACCATTAGGCGATGAACCTGGATCTGATTTTGTGAACGCTAATTACATACCCGTATGTAAAGCATTCCATGCTATCTTATTTATCCTTTACCGAAATAAATAAAATTCTTCGAAATACTGATCTCAATATGAATCCCTTGATTAGCACTAAGCGTACAAATCAAAACATATGCATTTTATTGAATACATCAGATCTTGTTTTTGCAATCTAAAGTTGTTTCTCTTTAAGACGCATACATAAATGCCTTTTTAATAACAACTAAAATTATAACAAGAAACTAATAAGTGGGCCGAATATTTTGCTAATATGTGCCTATTAAAGTGGTGAATAATAATTATATTTTAAAAAATAATGAATATGTATATTGTAAATAATATAAATGAGTAGCTCTCTAAGACCTTTTCATTTAAATAGGCAGCTTAAAGTCAGTGTTGGTTGGCTGGCTTATGTGATTACGGCAAAGCCTCGAAGGCTGTCTGCCAAATGAGAGGGATGCATTCGTGGAGGATTTTCTAAGGGAACTGAGTCGTATACGCATTACCGTCGAGTGGTAACACTCTGGGAAATTATTTGCCAGGTCGCATGGAAGATAAATGGCTTGATAGCGCAACGTAATGAAACATGAGAAAAGGAAAGTCTAAGCTGTCAATGTTTCTGGCATCAGATGTTAAGCTTAAGACTTGTAGGTTTTGTGATATCATTTGCTACTTAAATATTCACATCGAGAAAGCCACGTAAACCCCCATGTAGCCAGCACCGTTCGAGAGATTTGAACCTCGGACCAAACTACCAGTGTTCAGCCACTTATCGCTCCACCGCTGGTGGATCACTTAATGTCAAAACATTCACGGTAAGAAAACTATGTTTACAACTGAGAAATGTAATCGAAATAAAAAGAAAATGCTGCATAAAAAAGGGGCAATATTATCATCATTTTTATCAAATGCTGCCACTGCTTTCTGTGAGTAATTGCGCATAAATGCTTATATGTTTTTTAAGTACTTCAGTTACATGACTTCAAACGTGTATAAAAAGGTTCATTAAAGAAATATTTGTGGACATCATTAGAACCGTAATTTAATGTGAAAGAGACACAAGTCAGTTTCAAATTAAAAATAATTCAAACTTCAGTTTTTAAATTGACTTTTCTGTTAAACCAACATATATCTAAGATTTAATTTTGCTTAATTTAAACTGCTTATTTTTATCAGAGAAAGATTGCTTTCCTGCAATATCTATCAGTTAAGGTGATCGGCAATATAGTCTAGAATTACTTTGACTGATGCAAGAAAGATATACGGTGCATTCTGTAGGAAAAAGAACTAACTTTTATTCTTTTTACAGGGTAATTCCTCTCTTCGAGAATACATTGCTAGTCAGGGACCTCTGCCGAATACAGTGGATGATTTCTGGAGGATGATATGGGAGCAGTCTGTAACTGTCATCGTTATGCTTACTCAGTGCGTGGAGAGAGGAAAGAACAAGTGCGAGCAATATTGGCCAGCACCGGGGGAGATGAAATACTACGGTGATTTGCAAGTACGGACGCTTTCCGAATCCATGCTATCCAGCTACGTCATACGGGTGTTCCATGTGCAGCTGGTAATGGTCTTTCTTTTCCGTTCGCGTTTTTTCTTTAAGAAAAATAAAGTGCGGCACACAGACTAGTACTGTACCGCAGTTCGTAATATATAACGTTAAAAAATTTATTATTAATTATCATAATGCTATTGATGTTAATTAAGAATAATGTATTAATTATCAATTGAATCTATTACAAACTATTCTAGATGAATTATTATAAATTATATCAGTCCGTCATGAAATTAAAAAATAAATAAACATATTAATAATTAAAAATTGCATTTTTTACTTCGAAATTTCTCAGTTTGTTAAGCAGCTACAGTTATAATTTGAAAAATGAATTAAGTGTCTCGTTAGACCGTAACACTCTGCGAAATTATTTGCCAGCCAGGAAGATAGCTTGACAGCGCAACGTTACGAAACATGAGAAAAGGAAGGTCTAAGCCAGAGGTCGGCAACCTATGACCCGTGGGTCACCGAGTGACCCATTTGGTAATTTCAAGTGACCCACTATAGTTCCGAAAATAAAGTATAAGATATACAAACATTTTTTTCTTTTTCCCAAAAATTTTTGTCGCAAAGTTATGAACGTACCAAATTTGAATCCAGTATAACATAAAAATATCAGTTAAAGCCCCACCCCCGCCTTGATTGGATATGGAATCGGCCGATTGTATGCGGAATGCAGCGACATTGTCTGAACAAATTGTACCATTCCTGGACGTGCGCGTCGTTATCTCAGTTGTATGTCAGTTATAATTATAGCACGTGTAGTACAGTAGCACAATAATATTGACCTAGTGAAATAAATATTATTATTTAAAAAAATTACTATGAACAAACAAAAAGCAAAAAAGAGATTATTTCAAGATGTGTGGACAGAAAAGTATGGGTGTATCGAAAATGGTGACAAATTGATATGTACTTTATGTACATATATAATTACCGCCAGGACTTATATTGAGCGACACTTTTCTTCAAAACATAAAGATGTGAGTGAAATGGCAAATGAAGATAAATTTGAATACATTGCTAAACGTGTACTAAATTTTGAAAAACAAAATAAATTCTTAAAGAGTTTTGTTACCAGCAACAATCACGCTACGTCTGCCAGCATTGTTGCAGCTCTTAGCATTGGTACCAATGGAAAACCATTTACAGACGGCGAGTTTTTGGAAAACGTATTCATAAATTGTTCCGAACACTTATTTAATGACTTCGCAAATAAAAAACAAATAATTGAGAGAATCAAAGAAATGCCAATGTCGGCTAGAACAGTCCAACGTCGCGTTGAAGATAAGGCCAAGAATATTGATGAACAGGTCAAAAATGATTTGTTATCTTGTGACATAATTAGCATTGCAGTTGACGAAAGTACCGACATAAATAGCATTGGTAGGCTTGCAATAATTATTAGATTTGCATCAATAAATAGCTCGAATGTCAATGAAGAACTATGCGTTCTTGCTTCAATGAATGACACCACCAAAGGCCCTGATATTTTTCGTCAAGTACAAGAGTTTACAAATTTCAAAAATGGGCAAGTATTGGATTTAAAAAAGTAAATTGTTTTCCATAACAACTGACGGTGCTCCAAGTATGAGAGGAAAAACTG
>KK116155.1:0-20470 GCA_000611955.2 Stegodyphus mimosarum
AGAACCCTTTACAGAATTTACCTATGTCTGCAAAGAGCATACACAGAGCACTCAGTCCTGATAAACTGGCCATACGATTTTGCAGATGGCTAGAGTTTAAATTTATATATTGTAAGATTTTGTTTTTATGGAAATATAAAATCAGTATTTCATCAATATAAAGGAAAATGTTTTAGTGTGGTATAGTAATTTCGGTGATGTATTATATTTATAGAAATAATTCGCTGAAAAACAAGTTTGTTTTGTTAGACGAAAAAGAAACGAATTTTAACAGAACAGTCCAAATTTTACCATTCATTGTGTCTTACAGACAGTATGTAAGTTATATCTGTAACACCATATCCAAGGTTTTGTTTTAAAAAATTGTCACGATGTTTTTCGCAGAATATATGATTTCCAAATGTTAAAAACAATTAATAAATATAATTTAATCCACTGACCGAACAAGAAACAGTTCGTTCTATTGTGCCAGTGAGCAGTGAAATCCTCCGCACGTGGAATAGACGTTCGGTTTGTCGGCACCAATGAGCATCCTGATGACTCATCCCGATGTCATCAGGCTGACAATGAGGCACCGTAACGGCGGGCGCCGTGTGGTGCCGTCGATACGACACCATGTAACACAAGACATGATTTTTGCTTCAGTGCTAGTAGAATTCTCATAAGTTTAGCTGTTTTTATAGTTATACCTCGACTTCTCGTAGGTAAATATTTTATTTATTGTATTCTTTAAATTTATATTTATAATAAATGACCCATTTCAGAATGGAGAACTCAGATGTCTCAATAATTAAAGATTTATTGGAAAATCCATTTTCGAGACGAGACGTTACTACAAAAAACGAAATAGTTAAATTAAGTAGACCGATGCCGGATATTATTCTATCGCAAAACGTTAAGACTAAAGGACAACAGTGTGTCTGACATTTTCAAAAATCTGTGTATGAAAAATTTAAATGGTTAACCGGTTGTAGTGAATTGAATAAGTTATATTGTTGGCCATCTTTACTTTTTGTTGTAATTGAAGAGGATAAGAATATTTGGACAAAACAAGGCTACAGTGATTTAAATCATGTCCACAAAGCTG
The DNA here is from genome assembly GCA_000611955.2 of Stegodyphus mimosarum. Taxonomy (NCBI): domain Eukaryota; kingdom Metazoa; phylum Arthropoda; class Arachnida; order Araneae; family Eresidae; genus Stegodyphus; species Stegodyphus mimosarum. The sequence continues at coordinate 1,088 of KK116155.1, forward strand.
CAAAGAAACATGAAAAAACACAGTCTCATATAAATGCCGTAATACTATTAAAAACATTTGGTACCGCCAGGATAGATTTAATGTTAGATCAATAAAAGGCTTCATTGATTGTTCAACACAATGAAAAAGTAACAAGAAATAGAAATATTCTCAAGAGATTAATAGATGTAGTTTGTTACTTAGCAAAACAAGAAGATGCATTTCGTGGACACAATGAGAATATAAATTCCCTTGATCGAGGAAATTATATAAAATTAATAGCTTTAATTAGTAAATATGATGACCTTTTAGCAACCCATCTAAGAACTGAAACTGTATTTTCTGGAATCTCTAATAGAATACAAAAGATATTATTGCATCGATAAAAAATATTGTAATTTCAGAAATTAGAAATGAGGTAAAAGAAACGCCATTCGTTGCTATTATGCTGGATGAAACATCTGACATATCTCACAAATCGCAATTATCGGTTGTGCTACGATATGTTAATAATTGTAGTGCACCAGTGGAAAGATTTTTGTTTTTTAAAGATGTTAGTGGTGATCGTTCAACGGAAGCTTTGTGTAATGTTGTGCAAGAAACGATTTTGAGTTGGGGGTGTGAGAATAAACTGATTGCTCAAACGTACGATGGGGCGGCAGTCATGGCAGGAGCGTTGAATGGGACGCAGAAAAAAGTAAAAGACATTTTCCCAGAAGCTATGTTTGTGCATTGTTGCGCACATGTACTTAATTTAGTTCTGTCGCAATCTGTATTGTTTATAAAAGATTGTAAATTATTTTTTGCAACAATTTCTGGCATAGCCTCATTTTTTTCGGTGTCTACAAAAAGAAATCATGTTTTAAATGAAATTATTAAAAGAAAATTTCCAAAATTAGCTACAACACGTTGGAATTATTCATCTCGTTTGGTAAATACCATAAAAAGCGAAATGCAAGGCCTATCTGATTTATTTGAAAATATTATTGAGAATCCAGAAGGCTGGGATAACGATACAATTAATATTGCAAAGAGTTATCACATGTTTTTTGAAGAATTTAACGGTAATTTTCTCCTAAATATTTTTGCCAAAGTGTTTAGCTATACTGATGTTCTATTTGACATTTTACAAAAAACTAACTTAGATATAGCATATTCTAGTCCAAAAAGTAGAGGAAGTAAAAGATGCAAATCAAAATATGCTAACTTCTGTTGCATTTGATGAAGTTTATGAAGAGACTATTTCTGTAGTGGGTCCCCCAAATTTAAAAATACGTCGTGTAAATTTACAAAACTCAAGTGTAGACCAAGATTAACATTTTAAAAATTTATATTATGAAATAATGGACACTATTTATTGTCAATTAGATGTCCGTTTTAAAAAATTAAATTCGCTCAAATTTTTTGAACCATTGAATTTCAGTTTTTTTAAGAAATATCAAAGTAAATTTCCGGATGAATGCCTTAATTCGTTAAAGAACGCTTATGCAAAGCATTTCGATTTTGTAAAGCTAACCAATGAATTATGCGTTCTCTATCGTAGTGAGGCATACCACGAAATGAATTTATCGAAACTTATTCAGCATATAATGCTCAATGATTTGACAGATGCCCTAAGCGAAGTAAATAAATTGGCACATTTAATTTGTGCAACTCCATTTTCAACTGCTTCGGTGGAGAGATCATTTTCAGCATTGAAAAGAGTAAAAAATTATGCACGCAATACAATGAGCCAGGATAGATTAAGCAATTTATTTCTAATAACAACAGAAAAAGAAATGTTACACTTATTACAGTCAAAACCAGAGTTTTATGATCATGTAATTGATGATTTTGTTAGTAATTCGGATAGACGTATGGATTTTGTGTACAAATGAATAATAAAAAGTTACAGAAGTGTTTAATGTACATTTTTGTGGTTTTATTATTATTATTATTATTACTGTTTATTATTATTATTATTATTATTATTATTATTATTATTGTTTTCTGCACACCCTGCATGAAAACCTACCGCACGCCACTGGCGACGATAGTAATGGACCAATAGAAATACTTATCGGCGCTGACATAGCAGGCAAGTTGATGACCGGAAGATTTAAATTACTTACTTCAGGTCCTGCTGCTATAGAAACTAAACTTGGCTGGACTATTTTTGGGAAAACTGGTATGCGTGAGATCTCGGACAATTCCTCACTGCTCGTCACATCCATGTTGAATAAGGAAATATTGATATCTGATCTATGGTCTCTAGATTCACTTGGAATTCTAGATCCCTCAGAGAAGAAAAATAAACTGGAGCTTCAAGAAGAGGCAAGAGATCATTTCTTGTCTACTGTAAAGGTGAACGAAGAGGGACGTTTTCAAGTCAGCTTGCCATGGCTTGATAACCATCTACCGTTAAAAGATAACTATGACTTAGCTGTAAAGAGATTAGATTCTACAGTAAAACGACTAAAAGCTGAGAAACTTTATGATTCTTATGGAGAAGTTTTTAGTGAATGGGAACGAGAAGGCGTCATAAAAGAAGTACTAAAAAGCGAAATTGATGTAGCATGCCATTATCTACCACATCGACACATAGTAAAAGAAAACAGTGCTACACGAATCAGGCCAGTGTTTGATGCCTCGGCCAAACAGAAAGGATCACCTAGTCTCAATGATTGTCTACAAAAAGGTCAGAACATTATCGAACTGATTCCTTCAATTCTTCATAGATTCCGAATGAACGGAATAGGAGTTTCTGCAGATATACGAAAAGCATTCTTAAAAATAAGTCTCAACCCTAAAGATAAAGACTATCTAAGATTCTTATGGTATAGAACTGATGGAAAACTGAAGTATTACAGGCATTGTAGGGTAGTATTTGGAGTTACAAGTAGCCCTTTCTTGCTAGTTTCTGTAATTCACCATCTTCTAGAATCCACTTTAAAACAACGAAATGGAAATCCAAGTATAAAGTGGATATTTTTGAACAATTGAAGAAGAGCTTTTATGTAGATAATTGTTTAGCGAGTGTAAAAAGGATTTAGAATAGCAACAATTCATACAAGTTGCTTCAGATACTTTAGCTGCAAGAAAGCTAGAATTACATGGTTGAGAATACAGTGACCCAACAGCTAATTCCTCTAGTACCACAAATGTTTTAAGAATGGTTTGGGAACGATGTGGAGATTACCTTTGCCTTAATATTACTAACATCCCCTACAATATACCAGAAATGTTGTCTAAAAGAGAGATTTCAGCTACTACACACAAAATATTCGACCCTTTAGAAGTAGCTTGCCCTGTAACTCTTGTGCCGAAACTTTTACTTCATCAGCACCTATGGGAAGTTAAGTTATCTTGGGACCAAGAAGTTCATTCAAATTCAAAATCACAATTTTGTAAATGGTTGAATGATTTGAAGTGTCTGGAATGAATGAGAATACCAAGATGGTTAAACTGTGATCGTGAGATTGAAAATGCGTCACCTCCTTTCTTCAGTGATGCGAGTAAGCTTGCATATTCAGCTGTGGCCTTTGTTCGAGTACGAACAAGAGATGATTCGGTTCAAGTTCATTTAGTGAAAGCTAAAGCGAAAGTTGCACCCAGCGGAAGGAAAAAGACAACAATAGCTCGATTGGAACTTCTTGGAGCTACAATATATGCACGTTTAGCATCCAGCAAAATACCTGAATTTCAAGCTGATGATATTTATTTTTGGACAGATTCGTCTACTGTACTAGCTTGGATACAGAGGAATGAAGTGTGGGACGTATTTGTTCACAACAGAATTAAGGAAATAAAGCAATTGACTTCTATTGAATCTTGAAGGCACGTACCAGGATCACTGAATCCTGCTGATTTGCCCAGTAGAGGATGCTCTGCTTCTTATTTAATTAAATCTAGATGGTGGGAAGGTCCTGAATGGCTATATTTATCACCAGAAAAATGGCAAGAAGAAGATTTTAGTGCTGATGAAGAAGAAATAGCTCTTGAGAAAAAGAAAAGGATTATTTCGTCGTTATAAATCTTAATGCTAGTGAAATAGTTGCAACTAGATTCTCAAGTTATCGTAAGACAATCAGACTTGTAGCCTGGATGTGTCGTTTTGTTTAAAACTGTAAACATCAAAACAAGAAAAAGGATGAACGTACTGTATCTGAGTTAAATGAAGCAGAGACTATCTTGATTCGCTTAATACAAAATGAATCCTTTAATGGAATAGAAGACAAACGGATTTTAAGTCTTAATCCATTCATTGATTGTGGGATCATTAGAACTAAAACAGCAATATTTCAAAGAGAAGATACATCTGAGTTTAGAACTCCTGCTATTTTGCCAAGTGATCATCCTCTTATAAGAAGTTTAATAGTGGAAGAGCATAAGTTAAAAGGACATATTGGAGTTTCTCACGTTCTAAAATCTTTAAGAGAAAGATTTTGGATATTAGCTGGAAGAAGAGTTGTGTTATCCGTTTTGAAAACTTGTAAAACCTGTAAGCGTTATTCAAACAAAAATGTTAACCCACCAGCGCCACCACTTCCTAGAGATCGGGTACAAGATGCCTCAGTGTTTCAAATAACCGGCATAGATTATGCTGGACCTATATTTCTAAGAGAATACAAAAAGGCATGGATTTGCCTATTCACTTGCGCAGTGTACCGTTGTGTTCATTTGAAACTGGTTACATCTTTAACGACAGATACATTTCTACAAGCGTTTCATCGTTTTGCTGCTAGACGTGGGAAGCCATCCATAATTTGTATCCATAATTGCAATCCATAATTGATAATGGAACAAATTTTGTTGGAGCATGCAATGCAGTTGCTTCAGTCGATTTCAAAGAAACTGCAAAAAAAAGGAGCTGATGAACGTATTATTTGGAAGTTCATTCCCCTAGGCGCTCCATGGTCGGGTGGCTGGTGGGAACGCCTCATAGGAATGATGAAGAGAATATTAAGAAAGGTTCTTGGGAGAGCCTGCCTTAGTTATGAGGAAATGTGTACCGTTTTGTGTAACTGTGAAGCTATCTTAAATGATAGACCTTTAACAGTTGCATCGGTTGATTGAAGTCTCACTTCCATAACACCTGGAAATTTTTTACGGGATATACAAAACCCTTCAGTGCCAATTGTAAAACATGACTTCAATTCTAACTTTCATAAACGTAGATTGCTTTATATCCAAAATGTTAACCAGGCTTTCAAGAAAAGATTTCGCCAGTAATATCTGGGAACTTTGAAAACAACAAGCAAAAAATTCGCTAGAAGTTGTAAATTAAAAGAAGGAGACATTGTCTTATTTGGAAGCCATGACAAAAGGAGATTAAATTGGCCTCTTGGTAAAATAATACAATTATTTCCAGGTACCGACGGTGAAAGTCGACGAGCCAGAATTAAAATGCAAAGTGGAGAAATCATAAGAGCTGTACAAAATATTTATCCTTTGGAATAATCGACTGCCGAGGAACCTCCATCGAAATTCAGCGGAAGTCGACGATGCGAAAATATTTCGGTAGAGCAAACTCCAATTGATGACGTACCTGTAAAAACAAATGGAATAATCCATACCCACTTAAAATCGCCCACGACAACCAAATCAGGAAGTGCAGTTAAAGTTCCTCATCGATTGGACTTGTGAGTACAATGTTTAATTTTTTAATCCAAAGGGGCTTTGTTTCTGAAGGACTATGGTTTTCATTTTGCGATTTTGCATCGGAAACATTAAAAGTCTGTATCACTTTTCAAACTGTTGCCACAAAATATTGCAGCCCTGTATTATATTTAAAGAAATTAAATAATGAAGAATGTGCATGAATGTATGTATGTTTCTTGCATTGTGATAAAACGACGGTACCTAAAGCCATCCAATTTTGAATGCCGTAATCCTGCTGCGAATATAGGCATCTGGAAGCCCAAATTTGAAATTTGGAATTTGTTTTATTAACGATTTCATATTTTGTTAAACTTTAACGAATTTTTGATTAACAGACTCAAGGATTTCAAAGCGGGCAATGGCAACGTTGTACAGAAAAAAACTTTTTTATCTGCAGCGCGTGAGACTTGTGTGTAGGAGTTAAAGTTTAAAATTATTTTGCGATATTGTTCTTTAACTGAAATTTATGGTTTAAATGCGAAGAACATGATATTCAATAAATAAAAGTAACATACAAAATGTTTAAAAAACGCCCCATTGGACGTAATTAAAAATCTGAAGCCTTTCAGATTTTTTTTATTATTATTTTGCAATGCTCAATCCCGAATTTCTTATTGCAAGGTTCCCACCTTGCAATAAGAATATTTTGATGAATGATATTTTGACTCTGATATTTTTTGTTTTGTTACATTTTTTTCTAACTGCAGCTTATATTGCACGAGCTTCAAGCAGATGTAATCGTTTTCTTTACTCTATAGGTTTTTTGATTCATTACCTCTTCATATCATTATCTATGTTTTGTATAGTTTATGTTTCAGAGAATGGCAACATGCTATGTTCTGTTTTGAGAGTTAGTGTAACTTTGTTTTCTCGGATATTATAATAAAAATAGCATTTGTTATAGATGAATTAGAATTTTTTTTCATTTAGAGAATGAGTAAAACAGATATAGTTATTTTCGAGTAATAAATAGTTTCTTGAGGTAACAAAATTTGGTGAGAATTTTTGAACACCTATCATTTGTTACAAATTATATTGATTTGAAATCTTTTTATTACTTAATTAACAATGATTTAATATGTAGAATGTATTGTCTGAGTTCTATTTCATATTTTTAATTTAATTATTTAAAAATAATGTGTGTTAATGGAAACGTTGACAGTCAAAGAAAATCCAAATTTCTTTTAAAGCAATAAGTAACAGTCAAATTTTCTAAGTACTAACTTATAACACAAACTATTGACATAAAGCTGATTAACAGTTTATGTTCAACAAATGCGTTACATAGAATGATTTTACAAATATATGACATTTAATTATTACATATTGTTTTAATCATGCATAACTAATTTAAATCATAATGATTACACATTATTTATATCAATTGCACAGGTCATCTAGTCAATAATATAATTATGATGCAACAATAATACAAATACAGTGTAGTAATAATATATACAATGTAGCAACAATGAAATATGTGACAGTAAATATGCTAGATAATACGATGCATTAAATATAGATAGTGCTGTTAAGTAGTATTCTACCTTAAAATGGTAGTATTCTACCTTAAAATGAAGTAGTATAATCTATAACAAATAAAATAATTAGTTAATGAAGTACAACACACATGGTGTCACTAATAAATATTCACCAAAACATCTATAGTGAATATGTAAGAGAATAATTTGCAAGTAGTAATCAGTTACAAAGACGATGTCAATCTATATACATGATTATCTTCAGAAAAAGATAAAATCAAATAAGGATTTAATGTCGGTTCTAATAGCGAGTGAGAACGTGTAATTAGTTAAAAAATCTTTAATGTATTGTCAAGAAGGCTGCAGAAATTACTTAAATTCTTTAATTTAACAGAGGAGAATTTTTATGCAAACTTAGACCCTAGTCTTATAGCATAGAACTGTCAAAATTTATTATTCAATAGGAAAACTTATTGAAAATTATAATGTTCTTATATATGCATCTCTTTTTCAGAGTCCACACATGTTTATAGGTTCAAATGCCATATTTCAAAATCAAACTTATTTATGAAAATAAAACCTTATAAAATCTGATAATTAATTTGTATGCGCAAATTTTTCAATTTAAATCTCTTGCATTAAATTATCTTTGTCTTTTAAATTATAGTTCATTATTTATTTAAATTTAATTTATTAATGTGTTTGTACTAATATTTCAAAGTTCCTTGAAATATTTTTTGCATATTGAAAATGACAGTATTTCCATAGAAAAATTAAACAGGCACACAAAATTGTTAACGACCAGTATTATATGATTAATTGTTTATTTAATAGTTGATTTTATCGCTTTTAATTTATTTCATGTCTAAATTTTCTACGCAGGAATACTCGGTCTAATTTTTATTATCTTTTCTTAAACGAAAACTTTCAGAGAGGAATAAGTTAAAATCTTGATTGTGCAAAACCCATCTTTGAATCTAAATGTATTATAAGAAGTACAAAAAATGGAAACAAGTTCTTAGCCCCCCAAACCAGTCATTTAAACTATTCCAACCGTTCAGGAAAACGATAAACTTTGCGAATATAAAAATCTGCCCTTTTTTATATATATACATAAATAAAGGAAGTGTGTTCCTTCTTTATATACACACATATATATATATATTATATATATGTAAAGAAACACATTTTCCTTTCTAAGCTTTCAAAAGATTAAAAATTGTTAAACTACGCCAACGTAGTAAACCGCCTTAAAAAAAAAAAAAAAAAAAAAAAAAAATTATTCACGCACTTCGAATTCGTTCTTTTGGATTCAGTCGAATGACGGATCTGGAACTGACAACCCAATGCGCATGCGTGATTGATGTTGGTGCGAATAGCATCGGCCGAATGTGCTGTGCTATGGTTCGTGATGTGACTGAGCGATCCGTCACTGCCATGCGCACAATGTGCCTGTCATCACGTGAAGTGGTGCACTGAGGTGGATGCGATCGAACACGTCAGTCCGTCGTACCCTTCTGCATCCAACGGTCACATATCCGCATTACAGTTGTTTGGTTTCGTCCAACACGACTACCGATTTCCCTGAAAGAATCCACACTCGGTGGGCCACTATCCTTCCTCTGTCGAACTCGGATACTTGACCAAACGATGATCTCTGTTTACTACGAGGCATAATTGATCGTTTTTTACGTAGTAACGCGCTTTTTAAAAAAAAAAAGACTCACTAGAACCAAGGCCAGGCCTTGCTGCAACAGACTTTGGCAACTCGCGTACTTAGGATTCGTTCTTTTCGATTCAGTTCAAATGACGGATCTGACAACACAATGCGCATGCGTGGTTGATGTTGGTGCGAATAGCTGAAGTGGCTGATCGATAGACACCCCTCAATAGCCTGAAGAGGCTAATCGCACCGATTGTGCGAATAGCATCGGCCTGTGGAGTGTCTATTCATTAGACCAACCTAAAGTAAAGAATATTTATTGTTAAGAAGGAAAACTTCGCAGAAGCAGAAGTAGTTCCCTTCGCATGAAAAGGGAAACAGCTGCGCATGCATGAAATATCTGTCGTCAAAAAGCACCAAAGCTCGAAGCTGATGTCGGTCACGTTTATCAAGAGCTTAAAGCTGTGTGACTCTATTTTTTCCATCTTTATTGACGGATATAAAATCAAACATCAAACTGCGATATGGATAACTGAAGTTCAACAGCCAGTGAAAATGAAACTTCACCTAATATTTCATCTTTTCCCAGGTAAGCTTTATTTCTAACTTTTTATCATTAAACTTAAAAAATTGGTGTAATTTCTGAATATAGTAAATACCATTTTTTAGCGGTAGCTTTTTATTTCCATTTTGACAAGCGAAATTTAATCTAAATATACGAATCATGTATTTCGTTAGTCTATTAACAGCTTTCCACAGCGAGGTATCCTCAGCAGAGAGCGAGTTAATGTAGTTAGTCCAGTGGAGTTGTGATTCTTTATATGTAAGAGACCTGACAGCAGCATTAAGACGATTTAGGCGGTGCTTATCCAAGGGGTTCCTTGTCCTTTGAAAGAGCCTACGTGCAGCATTTCTTTGTTTAGTAAGAGTGGACAGTTCACGTGATCTTGGTTTTTTCCTGAAGGGAATCCTTTTTTGAGAGTCATCATATGCTTTTTTAATTTTTGCAGTGAACTCCTCGACAAAACTATCAATGGCGTTACCTGAGTGTAATGCTGGGATTGTGTATTGAATGTTGTTTAGAGCTTTGGCGTATGATTGCCAGTCAGTGATAACGGCTCTTGTGTCTGGTGTAGTATATCTGCTGATATCCAAGTTCATTCGAACTGGGTTGTGGTCTGAAGATAGTTCATCAAGTACGGTTACATCTAGCGGATCGCTGGTGTTCCGTAAAAGGAAGAAATCCAGAATACCAGTTGAACCAGCAGTATACCGTGTTGGGGTTTGAGGAGCTGCTATGCGTAATACCGCCGCGCGGGCCAAGTTAAATATTACGTTACCTATTGTGTTAGAATTATAGCAGTTCCAGAATCTATGTCTTGCATTAAGATCTCCACCAATAATTATATGATTTCCAAGTGTTAGTAGAATGTTTAGGTCATTTGCGACTAAAGAACTATTGCGTGAGGGTGGTATGTATGTGGAGATACAAATGTATGTTGTGGAAGTGTTTGTTGTGAGTGCAATAGCTGAAGCCTCTATGGCTGAAAGCTGTGGAATTTGGACAGGGTAGTGAGGTAAGCAGCGTTTTACGAGGAGCGTAGTGCCACCACTGCGTCTTCTAGAATTTGAATTCATTCTATTGGATCTGTAAGTTAGTTTTGTTCTTATGAACTGCTGCGGAAAATAAATCTTCGAATTCGATCCACTCTTCAATTTTTCTACTAAATGTGGGAAGCGATAACTTTGGTAATTTTACTTCGGAAACAGAAATGTCTTTAGGCGAAATGTTCTCGTTGGTATTAGTTTTTACAGTACTGGATTTTAAATGTTTTCTTTTAATTATCAAATTAATTTCGTCTAAATTGTCTAGTATAGTTTCTTTCTCTGTTATGAATGTCAATGTCTGTATCATCACAATGCGAGAATATAGAATCAAAAACATGTTTTACGTCTGTTTGAAAACATGAAATTTTAGATTCATATAACTGTAGCAAGGCTGCGTCTGCTTCTTCAATAGTTGATTTTACTTTTTCTTTAAACCTTGATATATTAGATTTTACACTCTTTTTATTTATTTTAACAGCCTTTAATTCAGACATATTGATAAGTAAGTCAAATTTTACTTAACAAAATCTTTCGAACGTGCTGATTGTTTGTCAGTCCAGATTGTGGTAATCCATAGGTTTTTCAAATAATGTCCTCCGGCTCGACGGACAAAAAATGTTTGCGCTGTGGTTACGAGGATCAATTAAACAATAAACAATTGAACTTAACTATTTATTGAAGTGTCTAAATGTGTTGCATACCTCTACAGGCGAAATCAAAACTGTAAGTGCGTAGTTTTATATGAGTGGCGTTCTAGCCAATATGCGCTAAGACCGGGGTCAAGAACAAGATTTCGCCAAATGCGTTGGAAACATATTATTCATTTAAAAAAAAACGCAATTAGTACTCAACAGATTATAACTGCTAATTCCTTTAAGGTGTGAATAATAGCGAACTAATTTATTTATGAATTTAGTATATTTCGTAATTTTCAATTTTATTTAGAACTGGTGCTTTTAATTGCTACATATGTTGTTGTCTTTTATATATTAAATTATAAGTATGCAGATATTATACATTTCAAGATACATTGCTTGATACAAATTTCATTGTTTGATAAGTATGTTTATTTATCTTGAAACTGAATACAATATTGGTTGAATCGTCTTGAATGCAGTTATTGAGTAAATCATCCTCTTTATCCTAGATTTTTTTACAAAATTAAAAAAAAGAATAATCATTATTAACTGAATTTTGTGACCACTGATTTGTTTAAAAAGAAAACAATAAGAAACTTAAATTTTTATTAATTTGACTTTTGTATTGAAGTTTGAAATTAATGGTGAAGTATATTTCAGATGTTATTAATAGTAATTATGCATGCCAATATGTCATGTAAAATAATTCCATAATAACGTTGTTTCTTTCAGTAATTTATCTGATAGTCAAGACAACGATCAACTTAATTTATTTTTAATAATAGGTTAGGATTTGAGTAGCAGGATAAATATTCATTAATGCAATGTTGCACATAATAAGTACTGAATAATAAAGTCAGTGACTTCAGTAACCTGCGCAGGTTTAAAAAATTTTTTTAATGTAATTTAGGATTTTTTTATTTAAATAATACTATTAACCTGTTAGCCTCTTGGGTGTAAATTTTGTTCTTGTTCTGCTTTGTATTTCAATCATAATGCAGCAAAATGTGTACATTTCTTGAGTGTAAATGTTCCTTTTATCGTATTATCACCCTTGCAAAGACACTGACGGGTGAAAACATTATGAGCCCTGGAAAAATGTGTCCCACTCCCACATTTTCAATCAACTCGAATGAAGGTTCGAAACAAGTATCTACGAAACTGAACGACTGGTAGGTTTTTCACGATCTGCCGTTGATTGTATTTATGCAAAGTGGATAAATGATGGTGGAACCAGTAGTAGATGGTAAGATGTTGACGTTCATGTGTCAAAAGGAAAAAGGACTTTGGAGACTGACCCTGTTGGTACAGCAAAATTGGTGCCAGATAGCCACTGGAAATGGAATTTTCTAACAGGACAACACTCCGTGTCACAAGAATCGACTTGTGTTGAGATTTGAGGAGCGGTTTGAGGAGCATAAGGATAAATTCCAATTAATGTCCAGGCCACCTAACTCACCGGATCTTAACTTGCCATTTGGAATTTCATGGAGGGGTAGCTCAGAGCTCAAACATCACCATGTCGGAATATCTCAACTTTGTGTGACCACTGCTTAAACATTTGGTACGACTTATCTCCAGTCATCTACCAAGAACTTGTGGTATCCATGCCAAGGCCAGTTGAAGTTGTTATGCCGGCCAAAGTTGCATGATGAGCTACTGAGTAAGTGGTCATAATGTTTTGGCTCACCAGCGTTGCAATATGCTTTGAGGAGTAACAATGGGGATTATATTGTTAGAGGATTGCAAAACATAAAACTTTTAAGTAAAGAACATTATGATGAACACAACGAAAACTGCTTGCTATTATTTAAATCGTTTAATAATTTTGTGAATAATATGTGGTTTAATAAACGTGGGAAGATTTTGTATCAAGAAAAAAATATAACTTATATAATATTGTTATATTTTGGTATGTAAATGGCAATATAATTTCTTATATAAATGTTAGTAAATAACTTGTTACATAAATGTTAATTTTTAAGAAGGTTTTTAGAAATCAACTACAGTCCAGAGTTGTAAAAAAGGTTATATATATAAACAAGAATGTCTCTCCATTAAATGTTTTGACAACAAGAAAAAAATTTCTTACACTAACAAATCACTTCAGAATTTTGTTAAAAATATTATCTGCTGCCTATTTAGATAATTAAATGTATATGTAATTAGTCTGCAATTGGAGAAAATTGAATAAATAGAAAATATATTTGAAATATATTATGTTTTTGTTTTGTTTTTGTATTTAAGAGACATGAAATCTGAATTTAAGAGATATGAAATCGGAATGGAATTATAAAATACTTCTTATAAAAAAAATCTGTTTATTTTAAGTATTACAAATGCTAATTAATTTACATTACAAAAATGGCTTTTAATGTTGCTTGTTAGAGTAATGATATTTCTGAAAAGCTTGGGTTAAAGTCTTGATAACGTATGAAACAAATGGCATAAGAAAATATCATGTAGAATTATGGAAGGAAGGAGGAAAGGGAGTAAAGTATATAATTATTTCTGTTATTAATTTCAGAATACGTTAAATATTAAAACAATACTTGGTTTAATTATATAGGTAATTTTTTATTGTTTACAGCTAGTACTGATGCTTCTGAAAAGCTTTTTAATACGCAGATATAGTATACTTCAAGCAAATGACGCCAGGAAAAAATACACTCAAAAATAGACAAAAAAAAAAAAAAAAAAAAAAAAAGAAAAAAACAACAAAAAAAAAAAAAAAAAAAAAAAAAAAAAAAAACGACGCACCGAGAAGATATAAAGCAAATTGTTCACAAATTGATAAGCATACAGGTTTCGACGGAAAATTAAAATTTTACATTTTGGCTGCCAATGAATGAACGGTTGTCGCTACAGCGCATCTGATCTGCGCAACTGGGAGAACATTTAAGAAGAGAAATTACTATTACAGGTCATAAATTCTTTACGAATTTCATTCCGTGTACTCTGGTAGACGGTAACTATGCCTCGCATACAGGTGCGCGAACAACATGCGCAGATGTTAGAATTTGAGAGAGGTTGTGCAGTTGGGCTTAAAGAAGCCGGTTGGTCTTATCGGCGAATAGCTCGACATTTGAGCAGGAGCGATGCCACTATTAGACGATATTGGCAGGAATGGGTGAACCATGGCCGCACGCAACATCAAGAAGGAAGCGCTAGATCTAGAGAAACGACAGAACGTGAAGACCGAGCAATCGTCAGAACGGCACTTACAGCCCCAGATGCATCATTACCATCGATTGTACCTGCAACTAGTGCTTCGGTGACCGCAAGGACCATTCATAGACGGCTCACAGAAAGGGAGCTGATGGGCGTCGACTAGGATTGACATCTGTACAACGTCAAGCCCGTTTGCAGTGGTGTCGGCTCATTCGCTCTGGAATGTCACTGACTGGAGTAGAATAGTCTTCAGCGATGACTCCCGCTTTGAATTGAGCCCGATGATCAGCGAAGACGAGTCTGTAGACGCCCCGGACAGCGGTGTGGTACCAACCTGAATGTCTTCCGGCAGACAGGCCGACAACCAGACGTGATAGTCAGGGGTGTCATTTAATTTCATAGTAGGACACCTTTGATTGTCATCCGTCGCAATCTTACAGCACAGCGGTACGTCGACGAAATTCTAAGTCCTGTTGTGTTGCCCTTCATGTCACGCCACCCTGGGCTTACATTTCAGCAAGATAATGCCCGCCCTCACACTGCACGTGTTTCTACTGCTTGCCTTAGTGCTTTCCGAACCTTGCCCGGTACCTTGGCCGGCAAGGTCGCCCGATTTCTCTCCTATTGAGCACGTTTGGAGCATTATGGGTAGGGCCCTCCAACAAACTCGTGATGTTGACGATCTAACGGGCCAGTTGGACAGAATTTGGCACGATATCCGCCAAGAGGACATCTGCAACCTCTATCAATCGATGCCAAGCCTAATAACTGCTTGCATAAGGGCCAGAGGTGGACAAACGCGTTACTGACCTTTTTCACTTTGTGAAGCTCTATCACTTCAATAAATCATCCAATTGTTCTTAAACTTTAATCATTTGTTTTTCTGTATATGTACATCACTTCTACAGATTTTCGTCCCATTCGAATAGCTCCTTCTTGGTGCGTCGTTTTTATTTTTTTTTGTCTAAGAGTGTACATAGAGAAATAAGGCAAGGAAGACTGGGTGCAAAGTTAGAGTTAATTAATTCTGCAATTAATGTCAGAATATATGAGTGAGTATTAGAAGTATAACTGGTTGATATTACATATAGTTGCAGTAGTAATGATATTTCTGAGAACCTTCACAAGGTTTGCATAATATATCAAACAAGGGGCATTTAAAAGTTTATATATATATATATATATTTCATCTATAACTTTAGTACTGTTTAAAAAAATATTCTAATTTCTGAAAAGTTGTCTAAGTCTGCCTGATGTATGTAAAAGTGACTTTTGAGGAAACATGTATGTAGAGTTATAGAAAACGAGGGAGGATTTTGTTATATATATAAATATGTACAGAATTTAAAGAAATATTATATGTAATATTTAATTGTATCAATCCTTAATTTAAACTAAAATTTGGAAGTTTATTATTTACCTAATATTAGGTAATATGGTATGTACTATAACTAGAAAAGTTTTTGAAGAAACAGTGCGAATCATGGAAAAAAATCACCTTCAGTATATGTAAAAAACACTGATAACTTTATAAAATAAGCTGAATTAATATAAAAGATTTTCTTATATGAAATTATCTAAATGCATTTAGTTACAATATTATTAAAGTGAATATGGTTTTGAGTTTCTTTGAACTGTAAAAAAAATATTTTTTCGCGCCAAATTAATTAATGGATTATTTATTTTGAGTAAAAAAAAAAGCACGAAAATTCGAGTTTAAATTGTCGCGATAAGAACGATTCATCTTAACCCGTGTTCCTCAATTTTCTATACACGTCGCGCAGGAGAAAAATCTCGGCCAGGTCCGGTATCGGTACATCAAAGGAACCGGTACATCACAGAGAGGAAATTCTCGCCAACAAATCCCTTGGCGAATGTTCCCTTTTCTTTCTAGCCGCTGTAGAGGTTTCATGGTGAGGCAAGACACAAGTATAAAATTTATAAACTTTATTTTACATATCAATAATGATATTCCTATGAGAGAACAGAACTGTCGCTTCATGCGCACCTCTCTCCCCTCACCCTCCGCTCTCTTACTGGTGGGCATGCGCAGAACTCACAAAACTTCTTACGGTGTTTCCATGGCAACACCACAGAGTATCCCCCCACTGAGGGAGACCGAACGATACACCAAAAAATACAAAATTTAAATTATACAATGATAAATGTGAAGGTAAAAGGTACTATATAAAACACATAATAAATTAAACTGCATAATGAAATACTGAATAAACAACATATATAAGTTATATATAGCAGGTGGTAGGCAGATGTTGAGAGAATTGGATATGTCGTCCGGATTTTGTGATAGTTTTAATAACATTCGACATGGTATGTTTCAATATGTCTGTCTTATAGAAAGGTTTAGTGTTAGAGAAAAAGGTTTTATCACTAATGAAAAAAGCAGATTTGAGTCGATCATATGAAACAGTTTGATTTTTACCGTGCACGGAGATGATAAAGGTTTTGTCATATTGCTCAATGACTGGATGAGGACCTGAGTATGATTGTTGAAGAGAAGGCTTGATTGAGTCAATTCTCAAATAAACATGAGAACACGATTTTAAAGATGGATGAATGTGTAAAGGCTCTGAACAGTGTTTTGATGTTGCAATGGGAATCAGAGATTGCATTATAGATCGTAAACAATTTACATATGTTGGTGTCGACTATGGCGGAGAAAGCTGACCTGAACACAAGATATCCGAAGGCAGTCTTTAGGTAGTACCGTAGAATAACTCAGAACAATTTATGTCGTCCTTGACGGTAGATCTAATACCCAAAAGTATAAGAGGTAACGATTCTGTCCAGCGAGGATTTTCTTGCGATTTTAGGCTGTCTTTCAATTGGCGAAGAAAACGTTCAATGATTCCACTTGATTGACGTTTATAGGCAGTGGTACGAATACGATGAGTGCCCAGCAGGTTCGTGAACTCCCTGAAAAGATGCGATTCAAAGTTCCGACCCTGGTAAGTAGTGATAGTGGAAGGGCATCCAAAACGAGCGATCCATGTACTAATTAGAGCTTTAGAAGTTGTTTCAGCGGACATATCAGATGTGGGAATTACTTACGGCCATCGCGTGAAGCTAGATTATTGTCAAGCAATACTGATAACCTTCAGAAATTGGTAATGGGCCAATAAAATCTATGTGAATATGAGAAAATATGGCATCAGGAAGAAAAAATGTCGAAATGGGTGATTTCGTATGCTTGTGTATCTTTGAACTTTGACGTTTGTCACAAACCTTCACGCAGGTTTTGATAAAAGTGTGCATGTTAGTCCAAACGTAACGTCTGCGTATCAATTTTGAAGTGGCAGATATACCTGGATGCGAAAGGTTGTGAATACTTTTAAAGATGATGAGTCTAAATGAAAAGAGAATGAAAGGACGAGGGACATTGGTTGTGGAGTCACAATAGAGATAAATATCTTCAAGCGGAAAATACTGTTTGGAGAGCTTCAAAGAAGAGGGTTTAGAAGTTAGTAATTGTTGTAGTTCATTGTCTGTCAGTTGTGCTGAGGCTAACTGTTTGAAATCCAGAATAGGTGAGCGAGAAACAGAATCTACTTCTATTTGGAAGAATGTGTCAGCAATAACATTTCCCTACCTTTAACATATTGTATATTAGTGGAAAATTGAGAGATATAGTCTAGGTGTCTCAGTTGTCGAGGAGAGCACTTTTCTGCTTTTTGTCTGAAAGCGAATGTTCGTGGTTTTTGGTCGGTAAAAATGATGAAGTTGCGACCTTTTAACATGTGCCGAAATTTCCTAATAGACTCATATATTGCCAGAAATTTGCGGTCATATGTGGACCATATCCGTTGACTGTTATTCAATTTTAAAGAAAGGAATGCTATTGGCTCCCATTTACCATTTTGGAGTTGTATGAGAGAGCTGCCAATAGCAACATCAGATGCATCAGTCCAAAGACAGAGTTGAGCACCAGGAATTGGATGTCTTAAGAGGGTAGCTTTTGTAAGAGCTTCTTTAGCTGCTACAAATGCTTTTCAGCTTCCTCAGACCACGGGAGAGGATTTTCAGTCTTCTTAGTTGGACGGAGTGATTTCTTTTTATTAGAATGACCTTCGAGAAACTTGATTAAAGGTGACAAAATGTGCGCTGCATGTGGCACAAATCTGCAATAAAAATTGAATACGCCAAGAAATCTGCGAAGCTGTGTTAAGCTTGTTGGTCTAGAAAATTTAGAAATGTCATCAACTCGATCTGGAGTGGGAGAAATACCTTCTTTAGAGACTTTATATCCTAAGAAATCTAAGGTAGGGACTCCAAATGTACACTTTGAGGGTTTGAGTGCTAAATGATAATGATCTAATCTTTGAAAGAGAGCTCGTAGATTGTTAATATGTTCTTCGTGACTTTTTGAGGAAATCAAAATATCATCAATAAATGCATATACCTCGGTTAAACCTCTCGTCACCACATCGATAAATTTTTGAAAAATTGATGCATTGCACAAACCAAATTGCATCCGAGTACTCTCCGAGTCCGAATGGTGTGCAGATGGCAGTTTTATGGACATCCTCGGGAGCAATCGGAATTTGATGAAATGCTTTGACTAAATCTACATGGGGGAATATGTTGCACTGATGGAGTTCACTTGGAAAAATCAATAATACTAGGGATTGGATGTTTGTCCTTTTTAATCTGAGCATTGAGGGCTCTAAAATCACCGACAGGACGCCAATTATTCATATCTTTTTTACGGACCATATGCAATGGCGAAGCGTAATTGCTGTTTGATGGGCGAATATGGCCTAAATCTAACATATTCTTACGTGCGTACGGGTTCGTAATATATTGAATGCACAAGTCGTAAAAAGTTAACAAAAATTTATTCTTTCCACAATAAATAAATTAAAATGCTGAAATATTTCTTCACAAATCTTTGCACAATATCACAATATTTCAAACGTTTAGCAAAAACTCAGTTCAAAACAGATAAAATAGTTCTATCTCACAGCGAAATCGCTACAATCAATACAGCATTAAGTAAACAAACAGCCGCTACAAGTATAACAGCAACAACAACAACTACAACTAACTAACTAACTGAGATGAGGTGTTTCACTTCGGCTTTTATAAGCTTTTAAATTATCAGTAGAACAATCACGATTTTTCTAGATTTTTCTGGATGGCAACAGTAATTACGAGATATTTATTTATTAAGCATTAAACGCAC
>KK116155.1:21677-53880 GCA_000611955.2 Stegodyphus mimosarum
GAGAGTAACACAGGATGGCGTCCAAATCAGTTTTTCCTTAAATTTTTGAGCTAAATCCTTCCGAATTATGGTAACATTAGCTCCTGTATCAATGATCATACTGCAAGGAACTCCGTCGATATGCCCATTAATGGATAGTCCATTACTCTTGCCACACACTGCAGAAATCTTGAGCGCTTTAAAACGGGGTTGTTCACTATCGCTCAAACTCTGCTCCGCGATATGATCATAAATTTGCTTCTTGCGTCGTTGCTGGGAAATGATCTTACTTTCCGTGCTCTGGGGTGTTCTGCAGTTCCTTCGTAGGTGGCCTTCGGCTCCGCAGTTCCAACATTTTGGTTCTTTGTCATTACTTTTCCATCTCATGGCATCCGTCTTATTTTCCGAGCTCTTAAATATTCGGCAGTTCCTTCGCATATGCCCTAAAGTACCGCAGTTCCAGAACTTTACTGTCGGTTTCTTGTCACCGATATTCCGCTGCAAGGCATTCACCTTTCTGGTTAAATCGTCTAGGCGAGCAGTCATTGGATCCACTGGTTCTTGTATGTGAGCAGCTCTGATTGGGTGGCGGTCTCTACGAGTGGCTTGCTGTGCTGCCTCGAATTTCATGGCATACACCAGAGCACTTTTTAAGTCCTTCACATCAGCCATTCGCAGTGCTTTCTGTATTTCAGGATCCCGGATGCCGTCGATGAAGTATTGCAGGGACAAGATTTCTCTTGTTTCTGTCGGGCACTCCGAAAAGGCGAGGTGGGACAGCCTTTCAACATCCGTGGCGAGCTCCTGGAGTGTTTCCGTAGGCTTCTGTTGACGGGATTTTAACTGCAGCCTGCTGTAATCTTTTAAACACTTCTCTCCAAAACGCAGCTCTAAAGCACCGGACAGAGCTTCGAAATCTAGCCTTTTGTTTTCGGGAAGAGTTTGAAGGATGTCCGCTGCGTCTGCTCTCAGAGAAGCCGCAAGGTGACAGGCCTTAGCTTGGGAATCCCATCCATTTGCTTCCGCAACTATAGAAAATTGTGTCTTATACACTTGCCAGGAGGTCTTCCCATCATATGTCGATAGCTTCAGAGAAGGATGTGCAGGCATGGCTAGGAATTTAAAAGTATCCGAATTGCTTCCTGCCGTCGCTACGAATTTCTTTAAAGTATCAACTTCTTTGGCAACTGCGGAAACTTTGTCATCAATTTGTTGTTCCACTGCAGAAACTCTTTCTTGAATTTGTTCTCTCACAGCAGAAACTCTGTAATCGATTTGTTGTTCTACGGCAGAAACTCTCTCTTCTATTTGTTCTTTGACAGAAGAAACTTTATTTTCAACCGCATCTATTCTGCCTTCCATAGTCTCAAATTTATTTTCTATTATGCAAGTAATTTCCTTTTTCATCTCTTCTTGACTTGCTTTAACGGCTCTCATCTCTTCCTTAACGGATTTCTCCATCTTTTCTTGAACAGAATTCATTTCTTCCTTAACAGATTTCTCCATCTTTTCTTGAACAGAATTCATTTCATCTTTAACAGAATTCATTTCATCTTTAACAGATTTCTCCATCTTTTCTTGAACAGAATTCATTTCATCTTTAACAGATTCTTGAACAGCTTTCATCTCCTCTTTCACGGAATCTTGGCCAGCTTTAATTTCTTCTTTAAATGCAGCAAAGGCTGCCATGAATTGCCTTAATTGTTCTTCCATTGCTCTAGTTAATGGCATTCAAAAATCCCACTTCTGACACCAAAAATTGTTACGTGCGTACGGGTTCGTAATATATTGAATGCACAAGTCGTAAAAGGTTAACAAAAATTTATTTTTTTCACAATAAATAAATTAAAATGCTGAAATATTTCTTCACAAATCTTCGCACAATATCACAATATCTCAAACGTTTAGCAAAAACTCAGTTCAAAACAGATAAAATAGTTCTATCTCACAGCGAAATCACTACAATCAATACAGCATTAAGTAAACAAACAGCAGTTCGCTTTTTACAGCTACAAGTATAACAGCAACAACAACAACTAACTCACTAACTGAGATGAGGTGTTTCACCTCGGCTTTTATAAGCTTTTTAATTATCAGTAGAACAATCACGATGTTTCTAGATTTTTCTGGATGGCAACAGTAATTACGAGATATTTATTTATTAAGCATTAAACGCACGCGCTCTTTTACTTTTATTGTTATTTTTTTTTCGACGTAGCTTTCTCTTCAAAAATCGTCTGCGTTGCTAAGGCAACATGAGGCAAATCTAATTACAATTCTAAATAAATAGCCAAATAAATGTGAAATTCGTAACAATATGTTGAAATTCCATTTTTGCAATTTTCAAACGATCGGGTGCAAGCCGACGTGGTTTGTCAGAAACGGGAGGGCCAAAAGTTTCAATATGATGCTGAACTGAATGTTTGACAATTTGGTTTGCAGAAGGAGTTTGAACAATACGAGGAAATTCGCTTAACAACTTAGCATAATGATTATTACGAATTACAGATTTCACTGAATATGTATACTAGCAACATGTGAAATATCATAAGAACTTAGTTTGGTGTAAATATCGTTTAAGCGGCGATTTCTAAGATCTGGTTGTAGGTTAAAATAATGTAAGAAATCTGCACCAATTACAGCAGTTTGAACATTGCATACATAAAAAGGATAAACAAACTATTTTCTTAAACCTAAATCTAAAGATAATAACTTTTGTTTATATACATTTATCTTAGTACCATTTGCAGCCAGAAAAAGTATGAATAGGAGGAGCCATTTTATCGGATCTTGAGGTTGCAATTAAGGAACAATACTACCTGTATCAATTAAAAAGTTAATATATGTTTTGCTATCACGAACAAATAGGCGTCGAGAACTAGAAGGCGAGGCGTATGTCGCCGCTACTCCTTGCCCTGGAAATTTCCTTGAAAATTGCGAGTACACTTTTTTGCTCTAGAAGCAAATTTTTGGTGGTACCAACATAAATAATTTTTTTTCAGAGTATTTCTCACGATTTGTTGCATGACGAAAATTACGATTACGAGAAGGACTTCTTGAACGTCGTAGAAATGCAGCTTCCTTGGGAAGCGATTTTATCTCTCTAAGCAGTTCAGAGTTCGGTGTAACGCTAGATGATGCACAAGAATCAGAAACTACGCTTACCTGACCAGATGACATTTCTATTATTTTATCCGCTATTTCAGCAGCCTTTTGTGTTGTTAGAGGGGTGATTGATGCTAAAATATATTGCACATTTGTAGGTAGTTGCTGCAGAAATAATTCCAAACCCCGTCACGTTATGATTTTCCGTCACGTTATGATTTTCTGCACCCCGCTGCCTAACGCGTAAGAGTTCAGACGGCTTTCGATCCTCTAGTTGCTCACCGGCAAGTAAGCGACGTATTTTCTGCGATTTACTTTCACCACAGCAAGAAATGACTTCATTCTTCAGTTTCCCATATGGATCCGTTTTGCCAGGAGAAATGATGATATTCCTTACGGTCATAGCGATGTCGGGAGGTAAATGCGCCACACAGTGGCTATACTTGGTTCTGGATTCTGTTATAGCTTTTGGAACTGCTAATTCAAAAGTAGATTCCACCATCATGAACCGCAGAGACGGATCAGAAGGAATGAAAGGAGTTATTTTTACTGCTGATATTTCATCCATTATTTATGACATTTTGTTTAGTTTCGTTTTCGTATTTTGCCCAAATTCCAAGAACGATTAAAAGATGTGCGTTGTCCAACGTCGGTAACCAGTGTAGAGGTTTCATGGTGAGGCAAGTATAAAATTTATAAACTTTATTTTACATATCAATAATGACATTCCGATGAGAGAACAGAACTGCCGCTTCATGCACACCTCTCTCTCCTTACTCTCCACTCTCTCACTGGCGGGCATACGCAAAACTCACAAAACTTCGTACGGTGTTTCCATGGCAACACCCCACGCCGTTGAAGACAAGCTGGTTTACATTACGTCTATGGAGCCTTTCCTTCTTTACATAGACGTTCTTTGCCTAACGCTTCTAGCTTTACCTTAAAGAGTAGATATACTATGCCTTAAAGGAGCCAAGTTGGCGAAACGAAGCCTGTTCTCCGAAGAATATCCCGTATGCGTATTTTTATTTCCTCCCTAGGAAACGCAACTCGGGACTAATTTGGTATCTATACTAACCGTCGGATGTCGAGACCAACCCAGTGGGCGGAGCGTGCGTCCCCCACATGTCCGCAAGCAGGTGCAGGGACGATCTGGTTTACTTTAACAATAAAACCTATGGCGTTTGTATTACATAACTGTTTTTAATTATTAAATGTGATACGTTGTATAAGTGATGACATTATGAAAGCCACACTTTTTTCAAATAAGATTTAATATATTTCTTTAAAGCACTTTTTACTGCATTTAATTCAACCATAGTACTTGTATAAACATCGGATATTTTTCGGAGAACAGCCTTCTCGCCAAACAAGGAATAAACAGCTCAATATGGTGTAGCATAATATGGTTGTCATCTGATGACGTACTTCATCTAGGTAAGGCTACTATAAAGGCTACTTTATATCTCTAGTAGCTCTATCTAGGGAGAAAGCCATGATACTTTTGCCCTGCTAAGGGATTTTTCGTAGTGGCCTATCGGGATATGTATTTACAAAACAGCTTTGAGTTTGCAATGTTTTCTTATTAACGCGGTATAACAAAAAATATTAATTAAAGACCTGATCTGATAGATAAGAAATAATATGGATTCAGAAACGGACATAACCCTACTCATCATATCCTCAATCTAACTGAATTTACAGCCCAAGAATTTTAGAAAAAGAACGGGGTCCCTGCATATTACCTTACCCGATTTCTGAAAAGCTTTCGACCTTGTAAGCCCCATCTATAAATTATCAAATTTCTTCCTTCCTCGCAGCTTGATTAGACTTCTAATTTCCTCTCTTAACGGAAAAAAGTTTCAAGTGCGATGCGGAGACGCGCTCTTATCTAAAAAGATTATTTACAGTGGCGTGCCTCAGGATTCACTCCTAGGCCCGAAACTTTGCAATATTTTCATTAATTGTATGCTTCATTCCTTACATTCAAACATCTCAAACATGCAGATGATACCGTAAGTTTAACAAGCTCCAGGAACTTACAAGATGCAATAGACAAGATACAGCTCCAAATAAACACAATAGCTAAAAGGTGCAAATTATGTCAAATCAGTCTTAACTCCTCCTAATGTTATGTAGTTTTATATCATCGCTACGAAAAGTTATTCTCACTTGAAATGGATATGAAATAAAATTGATAACTCTTCAATTCCAGTAGCATATTTTTACAAATATCTAGGTGTTGTCATTGATAAAACATTCACATTTAAAGATCATATTATGTATGTTACTAATAAAGCAAGCGCCGTTTTTATTGCACTATATCCCTAATTGGCAGAAAACCAAAATTAAATCTCTGCTTCAAAAAATGAATCTATAGTATGCTCATAAGGCCAATACTTCTTTATGCTATTTCTGCTTGGGAAACTGCAAATAAAATTGAAAGACAGAAGGTAAACATTCTTCAAAACACGATTTTAAGATTAATAACTAATGCACCTCGGGAAATAATACAGTAGACTCTAATAACAAGACATTATACATAACATCTGCTAAAACATTCTGTACAACATCATGTTTAAAAAGAGATAGATTTCAGATATATATTTTAAAAAAGTACAGATTTTACGTGTCTATTGAAACTGTAAAACAATTCAAAATTAAAAAGAAAAATCGATGTATCATCATAAATTGAAACAATGAAAGGACATCATAACATTCCCGTCAAGAACGTGTGCTACTGCCATAGTATTTATAGGGACTCACTGCTCAAATATAAACACAGTTTCTCTGAGCAGTCAACTGACCCATTTCAACCGGTGTTGTCCGTTTCCAGAAGAATTTGAATCATTTGAAGTTAAGGCTCCTCTAGAGGAGCCTTATTTGAAGTGGGACGCTTACTGCTTGTCCAAGCGAGAGAGACTGGGTTTGGCGTACTGCCAAGAAAATGGAACAAGCCCGGGGGGAGAAAGGAAGGTCTGAAGGGACGGAAAAATACACTTGCTTGGAATTTCCTTCAGTGATCTCAGAGTGTTCGTAGCTTCTCCCTTTTGCGCTTGTTTAAATTTAGTTCTTTCTATCTCAAGATCGTTGTATCAGTCATAATTAATTATTGTCTAATACTTTTGTGTTTTTTGTTTGATATTTTTGCTCATGGATTCCAAAGCATCATCGAATTCAAAAGGCAAACACTTTCGAAGCTTGACCAAAGGAATTTTGCACAATTTTGTTACATTTTGTGATAACGAAGCAGATAAGGGTTCCGTATGCATACCATTATCGCATGCTACTAAACGAGCTTCTACTATCGCCGGTGTATCAGAGAGTACCATCAAAAGAATTCGTAAAGAAGGCAATCGAAATGATCCCCCCCAGTTTTCCTTCGCCTAAGAAGCGTACTGTAAAGAAAACGATAGAAAATGGGGCTTTAGACGGATTTGATCTCGATGTAATAAGGAGAACTGTCCACGAGTTTTATGTGACGGAGAAAAAGGTACCAACGGTTCCAAAATTACTAATAAAGTTAAAGGAAAAAAGTAAATTTTCCAAGATAGAAAGAAACCTTACGAAAGGTACTTCATGAAATCGGATTCCGTTGGAAAAATTGTAAAAATAAAAGAAAAATCATCATAGAAAGAAATGATATATTACTTTCGCGAACAAGATGTTTGAGAAATATTCATAGATTCAGAAAAGATAAAAGGCCTCTTATTTTCGTAGATGAAACTTGGGTCGATTGTAATTTGACGGTTAGAAAATGTTGGCAGTCGGAGGAAGTATTCGGAGCTGTGGAGACGGGAGCAGCATCAAGGCGAATCATCGTTTTATGCGTAGGTGGGGAAATGGGATTTATTCCAAACACAAACTTAATTTATAAAGCTAATTGTAGCACAGGAGATTACCACGGGCAAATGAATTCGAATATATTTGAGAAATGGGCTACAGAAAAATTGATTCCGAATTTACCAAAGGATTCAATTGTTGTAATAGACAATGCTCCCTACCATTCAGTGCAATTGAACAAGCCCCCAAATTCATCTCATTATAAGCAGAGTATAATGGATTGGCTTACTTCAAACAATATTGTGTACTCATCAAATATGCGAAAGATCGAACTGTTGAACATTGTTAAAGAACATATGCCACCGAAAAAAACATATAAATTTGATGTCATGTTAGAAGAACATGGATTCACAGCATTGAGACTGCCACCATATCACTGTGATATACAAGCTATAGAGTATGTTTGGGCACATATCAAACATTTTATTCGTGCACAAAACATAACGGCAGATATAAACATGGAAAAACTCTTAAAGCTTACTGAATACAATATAGAAAATGTTACAATTGAAAAATGGAAGAACTATTGTGCACACGTAGAAAGCTTGGAAAACGCTTACTGGGAAAAAGATGGTATACTTGAAGAAATGTGCTACTCTTTAGTTATTTCCTTGGACGATGATGACGATTCAGAATGTTTTTCGGACGATTCGACAGAGAACGAAGGTTAAATTTACAACTAAAATATTTTTATTATTGTTTTTGCATAATTGCTTAATGAAATCCAAAGTAAGAAATTCTTTAATTTTGTACTAGACTTCAAGACTTCAATGCAGATAATTAATTTTTAATGTAAATAATTAGTGTAATTAATTTTTCAGACATGTTTACAGCAATTATTTTAGCTTACAATCGCTAAAATAAATTCTAAAATTTATTATAGATGTGTTTTTCATTCTGTGTGTGTGTGTATGTTATTCTCGTGATAATTTTAAACTGATTTTTGTTCAGCAATTTTCTATTTTATGCATTTCCCCTTTATACGTTGTTTGTTTTTATTTATTCTTGTCGGCATTTAAGCAAGAAACTCTTTGTATTGCACCCGCAGCTACCCATCTTCCCTTTTTTCCCTCCGAGAAACAAATCGAAGCGATCAGTAAATCACGTGACCAGTCTCTTTCGGCTGGCAAAGCAGTAGATACAGTACTGTAATCACTCAACAATAATAACAGTGACGAAAACATACCAGGTGGCGGTAAGAACTAAGTTTCGGTTCTGTTCCGTAGTTGTGCAAATGCTGATTGAGTGTTATATAATTTTAACACGTAAGTATAAGTTTTAGTTTATATACTTTCTGAGCCTATAAATAATCTGCAAAACTTTAAATCGCAATACATTTATAAATGTCTGTTTTGTCTTAAAATTTGTGTGTACACGTGTAGTTTGATTTATAATTCATGTTATTTGTTTATTTACATCTAAATTATAGTATTAGAATATTTTATATTTTCACTGAAGTTTTCTATATGACTGTGCATTTAAAATAAATAATACAGTTATTTGAACTAAGTCATTTTTATCATGGCAAAGTTGCTCGCTCTAATAAAGCTGCTTTAACTCTTTGAATGGCAGGAAAAGGCAACTATTTCAGCAAAATTGTTGTTTTATTTACTATATCAGGGGTTTACAATTGGGTGCCCCTTGTTTTTTGGCGATTCTTTTTTGATGCCAAGATCGGCGCCAGGAAGGCACAATTTCAAGGTGGTCGCTACAGAAAACCTAAATAAAGAAGTCAAAGAATTTCACTAACTCCTTGTCCATGTACACATCGACCTATTTTCACTTAAAAGAGCATCAAAGAATTGCACAAACTAGTCATTGCACATTGCCTCGACTTTGTCCATGTGCACATCAATTTATTTTTACTTAAAAAAATCAAGATGCTAAAACCAAGTTAAAACTCTCATGGTAACCAGAATGGGGTTTCATCGCCAAAACTGAGCAAAATTCTTCGTCAGTCGAAAGGGCACCCAATTCTGCACTAGCGCCATATCAGGTGTTACATCGAAGTTATTTGCGACAAAGACATATATTTTGTCCAAGACGCGTGAAAAAAATTATCACTTCTGGTGGTTAGTATCAGTGACCACAGAACACATCCCTACAAATCGGTCTGTATGGTACTCGTGGAAACAGTTTTTCTTTTTCAAGCAGAGTGCAACTTAGCATGTGCTGCATTCCCAGACTGTTCTTACTAGATTTTTCTTGGTGCTGCAGAGTGCACATCATCGTGATGTTGTCTTCGATGGCTGGTGCGTATTTTCTTGAAGACGAACTACTGCCTTATGTTACTTGATTGGCTTATGTTTCTTGATTGCTATCAAGTGAGCTACAAGGGAACTTCAGAAACGCTAAGTCCTGAAAACCACTTGCACGAGTGAGTAAGGCATTCAATAGAAAAGGTAGTTACTGTAGGTAACCACTGTCCTTTAAGAGTTAATAGGAACAAACCATGCTGCCTGCCCATTCATTGTCGTAGAACAGAACTAAAAGTGAACTGTCGGGGTTTTATGGATTTACCATACTGTTCGCTTTATGTGGACAGAGCTTATTAAACTGATTGGCGTTTTGATTCGGGATTGCTAATATTAGTTTCGCTTTTTATTAGAAATATAACAGGGCGTTTCAAAATATTGATTATTTCACATTTTCTGGGCAGTCTACTGAATTGATTAATAATTGAACATTATTTAGAAAGTAATTTCGAAAATATGCTTCAAATAATTGTCTCAAAAGCATCTGAAGATGAAACTAGCTGGTATAATAGGGATCCGTGGAACTCGTATAAACCATTTTATTGTATAATTTTTTGAATTTTT
This sequence comes from Stegodyphus mimosarum, assembly GCA_000611955.2. Taxonomy (NCBI): domain Eukaryota; kingdom Metazoa; phylum Arthropoda; class Arachnida; order Araneae; family Eresidae; genus Stegodyphus; species Stegodyphus mimosarum. The sequence goes on from KK116155.1 coordinate 31,424, forward strand.
TATAATTAACTTTAGGATTATTTTACGTCTTATTTTTTGCTCTTAATAGCGCATAAGTAGTTGAATGGGTAAGACCAGTGAACTGTGGTAGTTTATAGGATTCAAAATTGGATGAATGGGCTAACACATTAACTAAATTGGATGAATGGGTATATCTCATTTTTTTTTTTTTTTCTTTTGTACTTCAACAACTTAAAGGACAAATAGGTGGCCGTGGAAAAATAGTTGAAATTGACGAGAGTTTATTCATGTGGTGGAAAAAACCACTGGAATAGTGTTTCCAAACAATGGATATTTGTCGTGAAAGTAGGAAATGCTATCTTGTTCAGTTTCCAAATTGGGGAGGAAGCACACTGATATCAATGACTGTAGACTATGTAATGGAAGAGGTGACAATATATTCAGATTAGTGGCGAGTGTATAAAAGACCTTGAAAAGGCTAGTTACAGCCATTTAACTGTGAAGGGTCTTCACACCCAAATGTGGAAAGATTGTGGGGCTGTGTAAAATGTGAAAACAAAAATCAAAGGGATACGGTTCGACATCATCTAGTCATATCATCCCAAGTTCAGGTGGCAGAAATCCTATGGTAAAGATAAGCCTTTTGATACCATGTTAAAATCTCGTAGTGATATGCTAGCATCAAATTATATGTGACAGGGTTGCCACGCCACCTGGAAAACTGGGAGAACTGGAAAAAGTCAGGGAATTCGAAAATTGACCAAAAAATTCAGGGAAAAGTTAGGGAATTTAAATATTTTAGTCAAAATCTGGAAAAGTCGGAATTTCATACAGCGATCCCCTCCAAAAACGCAAGTTTTGGGCCGACGTTGGAAGCGATCTCTTTCTTGACCCGCGATAGCGTCATACGGGCAACTGGCAAGAGCCAATTTCCCCAGCTCCAATCAGATTGTCTTTTAGAAAGGCAAAGCAAGTTTCCAGTAGCTTTGGTTTCCAGTAACCTCGAGAATCGAGAAACTTCATATGTATGTGCTGTGCATGTTGAACTAAAAGAAAACACATATTCTTGTATAAAACAAAGTCTGTTTAATCACAGTATACGATACCATGGAGGTTAGAATAGCCTCCATGGTATCGTCCATCGTATTCTACTATTCTAACCTACATGTACGGTACATACGGTATTTGGCGACATGATGATGAGCAGTAAACGGGCCATTTTGGTGTTTGGCAGCAATTTTCAAAATCGTCTGTAGCGTATAGCAGGATTTTACGGCAAAATCTTTTAAACTTTTTTTTAAATTTTTCCTTTTTTTAATAAATGCCTTATTTGCATTTTGCAGTAAAATAAAAAACAAAATAGTAATCAGTTATCTAGGCTAACCATTTAATATAATTATATTCGCCAAAATATCGTTGATTATTGTATTTCAGTTTTTAATTATTTTAATGTTATTCATATCATTTAATGTTCCTTTTTCCCTCTAAATTTATTTATTATTAGTAAATAATATTTTCAAATTTCTTCTCTAGCATAATCCTGAAGCTAATTCTAGCAGTATGATGACATAACATCACGAAATTTAATGCACATATTTTTTTGCTTATGTATGCTGCTAAATAAATATATAATACCTAAATTTATTTAAAAAATATCATTAGATTTTGTTCTTTCGTTTAGCTGCAAAATGTCTGCAAAAAAAGACTTTTTTTTTTAATCCAGATAAGACAAAGTCTAATATCAATCTATTATAGTTAAATTAGTAATGCTTTGGGGATTATAAGTCATACGTAACTGGCAAATTTTTATGTTTTCAAGTGGTACCATAATTAATTTACCGCTTAGCTCAGCCAAAGTGCATTACGCAGATAGACTGGAATTTTCAAAACACACCTGGAAAACTTGGAAAAGGTCAGAGAATTTCATTCTCCTGTTTGAGTGGCAACCCTGATGTGAGTAGTTTAAATTTGAGAATAATTTTAGTGCCATTTTGATAACTTGGGCTGTGAAAATCAAGTAGTACCAAAACATCTTAACATTGCAGCATAAGGCATTACTGATAGAAATTCAGCCTTTCTTTTAAGGAATAGATTTGAGGGTAGTAAAATATCATTTATGACTGCATTATAATTCATTTAAAGTTAGTGTTTTGAAATGATATCTATTAAGTATGAAAAAACTTGATACGGCATCGGAAATTGCAGTTGATCGGTATAATTATTTACATGAAACTGTTTTGTTTTCTTCTGGATTAAGAAGAGAATTGAAAGATAGCTACAGGAAATGAAGTTCAGAAATTGTTCTTTTGATAAGTGTTAATAAGAGGAAAGCCAATTTACTAAAGCAAAATACTTGTATTATGCTTTTAACCCCAATATTTTACAACTTAAAATCATATCTAATAGTGTGCTGGCAATAATGAAATATGCAGTCAAACCTCTGTTTTGACGAATTCTTCAATTTAGAGAAGTTTTTTTGTCCCATTATACCCAAGGTGTGAATTCTCTGTAAAAATACTTCAAATAACAAAGTACAGTCTCTATTTAACTCTCTAAAGTTTTTGAATGGATTATTTTTTGAGATTTTTCTTTCCATTTTCAAGTTATTTGTTTATTTGCAATTGATACATACATGCATGCAGGAAAAAGCATGGGGCTTGCTATCTGTTGTTATATTCCATATGTGGGTTGAAGTGGGGGGGAGAGCAGTTCTTTAATGAGAAAATTTAGAATTAAATTAGAGAAAAATAGATATCTCTAATGAGAAAGCATTAACCGCAGTCTTATTAAAAATTTCCCAACAAAACCTTTTTCACAAACCAGTTTAAGTAGGAGCTTTACATTATTATTATGTCTGCTTTTTTGTTTTATACTGCAAATCATTTTTAAAGTGAATGGGTTTATTGAATGATAAAAATGTCAAAACTAAAGCGTCTAATCTGAAAGAAAAAATGTTTAATTTTCAACAAAGTGGACAAAGGTGTAAAGAAAGATTGCTAGAAAATTTTTTATTTTCAAACTAGTTTATTGATAGTCATGAAAAAAGCAAGACAGAATTTCATGAAATTTTGATTTCACTGGTCTAAGTGCCAATGTAAGAAAATGTGCTTATGAAGGCAGAGATGAAGCAATGTTAAAATGAGTGCACACAATGAGAGAAAAAAAAAATTCGGTCTTATTTGAGACTGAAAAAAAAACCAAGAATTTGCCAAAGCTTAGGACAAAATTAATTTCACGTGAGCAATGGGTCTCTAGAGAAATTAAATAAAAGGCATTGAGTAGTTGCAAAAATCTTATAAGGCAAAAGCAAAGAGTTAATGAAGATGATTGTGTCGTATAGAAAGGTGAAAAAGTAAAAGAAATCATGAAAATTTACAAGCCAAAAGATATCTCCAACATCGATAAAATCAGCATATTTTAACAGTGTTTATCACAAAGAACATGAACTTAAAAAAGGGAAAAAAGTTTTGGAGTCGAGCACAGCGGTTACTGCTATGCTATATGCAAATATGGAATAAAATGAAAAATTGAATTCTTTATTTATAGGAAACCAAGATAGATGTTTTAGAGGTATTAAATCATGGAAGTAGATTATGATTTCAACAAGAACTCATATATAACCTCAGGTATTTTTTAAAAGTGGCTAAAAAATTTGATAAATAAATAGCTGTACAGAAACAAAAATTTCTTCTAGTGCTGGACCATTGCAGTGATATCATGACAAATATGAAAAGGACAAATATAAAAAATGTTAAGGCTTTTTTTTTTCTTTTCTCCAGATACCATTGCGAAGCTGCAGTCTATGTATCAAGGGGTGATAAAAAGTATTAAGATGTGTTATCGTAAAAGAACTTTGAAGAAAGGCCTAATGGGAGTTGAAAATCATCAACCTTGATGTGTAATAATTTTATGTGACTGTGTATCTGAACTTGCAAAGGTGTGGTATTTTGATGTCAGAGGAAAACTTCACAATATCTTCAAGGAAGTTAGTTGGCTTCAAAAATATAAACATCTCAAATACAAAAATAATTCAAACATTTTTTTAAAAATAAAAAATTGTAAAATATTGTTGAAAACTCTTTTTCAAACAGCAGCCGAAGAATTTTCGACAGAGCCAAGTTCTTGAATTATGCCTAGATGATTTTAAAACTGGATTCATTTAAAAAATATAATTCAAACTTTCGTTCATTAATGTAATTCTTTTTTAAAATTTGATTTTAAAAAAAAGAGCAGGATGCCTTTGTTCTAAACATAACATTCAAAAAGAAAAACAAATTACATATGATATTGATCGTGAGTTAAAATGCTTTTACTTATAAGAGTAGTATCAATGATGACAGCGGGTAAAATGAGGAGTTGAATAGTATGTGGCTGCAGTTAAAAAACCAAGGACAGTTAAAGAATTATGAGAAATTATAAGATCATTTATTTACAGATAACAATGTTAAGACCTTTAAGAATTTCTGCTGAAGAGGACATATCGAGGAGCATGAAAAGTAGACAGAAAGCAGCTGCTGCTGCTGCTGATGATGATGAAGAATATGAACATATTGACGAAAATGAATGCAAAAATCTTCACCAGAAAATATGTTGAATGCATTTGACACTTTGCGACAATTGAATTTGTTTAATTTTCATGCATAACTTCGATGGAATGGTACATTTAATATATGTAATTTTGCATTTTATTTAATTTTACTACTGTTTTGAATTTTAATTTAAAAACATTCTCATTTTAAATCATGTTTTATCGTAACCAAGATTTTCGCAGGATTCTTCAAGTTAGGAGAGGTTTGACTGTATTAGCATTTACAGGAAATGGATTAATTAACAAGATACAAATATACAATATCTCTTTATTTTGTTTTGCTTGATATTTTCTTACAGATTATGAGTGAAGATAAAAGGAAAAATGTTAGATTGCAAGGGCGATTTTCAGGTGGAAGTGAATTTCTAAGTGATGAAAAAGGCAAAGATAAACAGAAAAAGGAGAAAAAAGGGAGGCTAAGTCATCCTGGTGATGATGGTAAGCTGGATCTGGTATATACATTTTAATGTACATAAGCAGTAATTTTTCATATTTTTTTCCATTTATCTATAATGAAAATTGAAGGAAATTTCTGTATATTTCATATTTTGTGTAATTTTATATTACATTATCTTTGATTAATAAATGTTCTGTTTTTTACAGAAAAATCCAAAGTAAAGCAGTGTGCAAATGGTTCAGGAGCCAGAGATAAAGAAATATCTGTTCAGTATCAAGAAAAGTCAAATTACCATTTTCCAGCTGTAAGAATGAAAGTTATTTTTAAATTGAATCAGATTTTTCCTTTCCCCCTCTTTTCATCATAATTGTAGAGATATGAGGATGTTGAACTGTTAACGACATATCCATTATAGTTCCACATTGATTACTAAAAATATATATACAACCAAATTTAATTACAGAGGGTTTTTAATGCATCTTTAGAACATTTTTGATAAGGGATTAAAAAAATTTTAATGTTGTGAAATAAGAAGCAATGCATAATAAGTGAGATATACTCTCAGCTTCATATGAAGTTTATTCTTCTTTCAAAATGTTGTATATAAACAAGCTGTGGCTCAAAGAATATGTTTTTAATCTTTCTGAAGAAAAATGGCTTTACTTTCCAGCTTTTCCCGGTATAAAACACTTTTAAATGCACAGTATTGAAATTTCTAAGTGCAAATAAATAGTATTATTAAAAAAAATAACTATGAGTCAATTTTTACATACCAAACAAATACCCGAAAAGTATGTGTATTGTTTTTAATGCTTCTAAAATGAAGTTCGTGGAAGCAATAAAAAATTTGTCAATGCAGAAATCAATTGCAAACTCTTAAAATATGTATACAACAACATTCAAAATTAAAACCTGAATGTTTCCTAGATTTTGTTGAGGCATGTTGCTGAAAGCTAAGCATGGATTCTCTGATAATATTTTGTCAATTTTGAAAGTTGGATGTCATAGAACCATGAAAGTTAGTATAGTTCCTGCTAAAATTGTGCCAACTGTTCCTGTGTAGTATGAAGGAACTGGCAACTCTTTATTTAATAAACAATCAGTATTCTACCCACTTCATTTTTGTGTTTCGTAAAATGACTTTTGTCCATTTCTGTTATTTTGTTAGATTCTCGGAATTTACCAAAAGCTCTGTTAAAACTCAATGAGTATAAACTTCTCTCAGATAATTGTTCCAATCTTTTTTGTGGATTATATTCAGCTGACTGTATTGTGTCTATTAATACATACTTTGTTTGGTGGTACAGTCTGTATCTTTGAAGGTAGTCCACTGCTGACTGTATTGTGTCTATTAATACATACTTTGTTTGGTGGTACAGTCTGTATCTTTGAAGGTAGTCCACTGCTAGTTGTTCTGTAGAAAGCAGGCTCCAAATTCTAATTGCATTTCTGAACTACAGAGAGGAAATGCAACAGTAACAGTTAATTTACATCCTTATTCATAAAAATAAAAAGCTCGTCAGTGGCTGAGCAGTAAAGTCACAGAACAGTGGTAGTTTAGTCTGGGGGTTTAAATCCCGGCAAATGGGCTGATTGCATGGCCGTTTTTGTGGTTTTCCCCATGTGTAATTTATATACAAGCCAGTTTCCCTTAGCAAGTTCTCCATGAAGGCATCTCTTCCTTCGGCAATGCCCTCAAGTACTGTCCGTAATCAAATAAACCGTAAAAAAAAAGCATAGCGTATCAAGAATCAGTTGGTGTTACATCATATGAAAGCAAATATTTTGTGACATGTTTATACATAATTGATGTTAAATCACATTGCTTGTCAAGAATTTTATTGTTGATGGATAATACATTAGTACCCAAAAATGTTGAGAGACCTGTATGGGCACAATTTATCAAGAATTGTATGGAAATACATTATGAATTTTAATAATAGTTGGCTTACTTAAATGACTGCATCAAAAAGTCTATTTATTTTCGAAAACAAGGAGTACAAGCTCTTAAAATGTGCTTACGACAATGCAAAAAAAGTTTCAACAAGATGTTTATGATTGTTGCGGTTTTTTCCTACAATGGAAAATAAGCAAAATGGAATAAATGGTGAAATCAGTTTATTATACTATCCGAAAAATGCTTTACATTTGATATTTATTGATCCATTTGTAGTCAATGACTTTCGAAGAATAAAACTATACCAAGATAAAGCCACAAGCCATATTCTGAAAATTGTTGCCGTAGTGTTTTAAAAAAGTTAAGTTTACCATAGGAATTCCATCTAAATGCTTTTAATATATACTTAAGAAGTTCCTGACATTTCACCTGTGGACTGCTGTGCCTTTGGTCTGCTGAAAAATGCTCTTTCTGCAGGAGAAATGCAAGGCAATATCTTAAAATTTTGTTAAAAGCCTTTCTATCATGGAAAATATAATGCAGATTTATAGACCAAAAAAGCTACGACAGCAAACATTTAAAATAATAACTATTTTAAACATCAATAGAAATCAATGAAATTATCATTTGAGTCAATGAAATTATTTTAAAAGTGTGTTATACCCTCTGTATGATCTGAATTTATATTTTTCTTTGTAATTCAATATTTCATGAGTAATAGCTAGACTTTGCTATCTGTGCAGTTCCTTCGTGAAATAATTAATATATATGAGCACGTTTGTGTAGTTAATGAAAAATCTGGAAATGTCAAGTATGTTTTCCGTTTCAGAAAAGAAATCATAGTTAATAGTATGCAATACTGTTTTAGTTATATTATATTTTGAAAATATTTATTTACAGGGTTCTAGTGTAGGAAAGGTTGCCCCTTAGATTGGCATAAAATATCAATGCTGGTGTCAGTTTTCCAGTAATCCAGAATCGATTCTGTTTCCCCAGTGTTATGGCAATTTTTTTTTTTTAATTTAATGATTGAGGGCTATGTGATTTGGTGTAAATGTACTATGTTCTACAAATCACTTATTTTGAATTTTGACTGTTTTTGAATTATTGGAATTTTAGCTGCCACTAATTGACTGTTGGTTTTCATTAGCTAGCTGTTTCTAATTAATCATTGTTCTGTCGTCTCCACAAAGAAATCTCTCTGGTAAGGAAAATAATCTTTCCTCCCCCCCATGATTTAGAGCGAAAGGCTAAGAGGTATTATTAATCACTATATGAATGAAGATTCAATTAGTTCTCATTATGGATGTCCAGTTTGCATGAAAGATATGCATCTGGTCAAGCATAAGGACTGGTTGTATGTTTATGAGTGGATCTGTTATGAGAAATGTTCATGGTTTGAAGAAGCCAGATGAGTGTAATTTATATTTTAATTTTTACTTATTTGTGGTTATAAGAAACTGGAACAAATCTGCTAATGAATCAGATGAATGTCTATTTGAATAAAACTGCTTGACTGCAGGAATTTTTGTAGAGAAGTGTATATGGATATATGTGTACAAAAGAGTAAAATGATTGGCAGTCCCGGTATGGTTGTGAAGATTGATGAGAGCAAGTTTGGCAAAAGGAGATATAATCCGGGTAGAAGAATGCATGAATACATGTAAAGTAGGTGTTCAGTGGTATTTGGAATTGTTTTTTTTTTTTTTTTTTTTTTTTTTTTTTTAAAATTTTTTTTTTTTTTTTTTTTGAGGTTGTGGAAGGTTGCGTGAAACAGACTTCGTTGGAGTTCATTTCTCAAAAAATCCTTTTTGAAACAGTTGCCTCAATAATCAAGGCTTCCAACATTTATCAGTGAATTACTTTCTGACTTAAAAAGACCCCCAAACTGGTGTCTATACCAACAGCATTGAGGGTATATGGAGCCAGAATAAGTGGGAGTTTCTTGGCGGTTGTCGGATTACATTTTTGATCCTACTTTGTGGAATTTATGTAGCATTGCCTGTACTGGAACTGGAAGAGAAGGGTCTGTTTCAGGATTATAACCCAGTATTCTTAGGTAAGATAAGTTTTGTTGTAACAGTCAGAGCAATAACTAAATAACAAAACAAAACAGTTATATGCTATACTAGGTCCCTTTAAATACTGTTTCTTGAAGACTGAATAAAAAGACTTTATTTAAACAAACCTAGAAAGCAGTATATTTCAAAGAATGACCTTTAACCTCATTACAATCTACTTTAGCAATTAATGTAGTAAATAATCCATTGACATATACCGACCAGTTGTATAAAAGAATTCTAAGAGCTTCAATCATCCAACACTCACGATCAGACATAGCCAAGAGCGAATGAGGTGAGTTTTTTTGGTTTTTGTAACATATGTTTTCTGCTTTGTTTTGGGCAACAGCCATCTTGGAAACATAACTTCTTGGCATAAAAAAAATTGTCAAATATATCGAGGGGCATATCTGATCATACACTTTAACCTGTACAGGCTTTATATATTTATTCGAGAACAAATCCATTGTTCATTAGGCTCTGAAAGTGACCCATGGGTTGTCTACCTTTATGTATGAATAATGATAAAAAACTGTCCACATACAGTTTTCAAATGTTGCAGTTATATTAGGCAAACATGTCTCATTTAAAACTTTATTTTCTAAATTTTCAGAGCAAAAAAATATGTAGCTCTTAATAGTGGGCATTTTTGTATTCCTTCCATATCTGTTGCAGGGAAATTGGTTGGAACAGGAACAGCAAAATTAAAAACTTGAGCGTAGCTCATTTTCTCAGAATATCTCTCTTTTACTAATATCTCTGTGTATTGTTTTTTTAAGTGAAAAATTTATGATCTAAGATGCTGTGGTAATTTGTGCTAAAAATTAACAATGTAGAAAAGGTATCTTGCAAGGCAATCATGTCATTGTCATCATCATATTTATATATTCTGTAGTTTATCAGTTAATTAAAAATAACTTCTCCCAAAAATTTAAAAATCTCAATGTTAGCAATATTTTATATCGTGAATATACAGTGCTTTAAATAATGCACTATTATTATATATAGCTAGGAGAAACAGTTTCTTATATCTGACATAATAAAATATCTATATAAAACTGCTTATGTTAGATATAATTCAGAATATCTGTGCTGTCTTTCTCTATATTTACATGTATATGTGCCTGTGTATGTATATTCATTTGTTCCTCTTGATTAGCTGGAGTCTAAGAAGAAAACTGAAGAAGTTAGGTAAGTTAATAATTTAGTATGTTCTGAATCTTTTTAAAAATGTTTATAAATTTAATATTTGTTTCCGAAGTGCTTTTAACATTTAGTTTTTAAAATTGCTGTTTAGTACAAATTAGTAAATCAGAAATTATTTTGTTGAGGTCAAACATTCAAAGGTTGTCTGCTGCAAGAGGGGTACCTTAATAGAGAGCATTTTAAGCAGGACCATTTGATGTTTATGTTACACTTGAGGAAAAATATAAAGAGTGCCTATGCAGCTCTTCCATTCTGATAGCAATCAAAATTGAGATTGATTTCTTATCTATAGATAAATCACCTGGTTACAAGTGGACCCGAAACCTACTAAGAAGTGGGCTGTTATAGCTGCAGTACCTACCACTCATTAAGCTTAAAATGTGTGTGGTATTATAAAGAAAAGGAAACTACTTAAATGTAAATATTAGAGTGAAAACTTAGACAGTGATTTCTTACATGACTGTTGTGCACAGAAAGTGGAACAGCAAATATGTTGAAGTAACTTCATCATTTAGATAGGGGATATGACTGATGACATTTACTGCGTGTCTTTAAGAAATAAGTGCCACATCTTTTGCTGATATCAGTAGTGAAATTGCTATGTTTAAAGTCTGGCCATGTTGGTCTTTCCACTATGTACTTTTTAACAAAGTAATACAAAGTATACAGAACGCAATCTACTCTTTTTCTTTTATATATGAAATAACGTTTCTTAATTTTAGTTTAGCAGTGATACCTTTTTAGCCTAATACATTGACCTAAACATACATGCAGATGTTCTTGTTTGTGACTTCTGCATGATGGTTGAATTTCTGTGTTTTTGCCATGTTAGGCATGTTCTTACTTAACCTGAAACTTTTATTTAGGCCTACTGTAAACCGTAGCTGCAGGGGAAGAACCGAATGTATATGTATGAGGCAGTGCCCTTTGGTCACGTACTTGCTTCGGCAGTACATATACTAAAATTGGAACGAGACAGAGAAGATTAGCATGGCCCCTGCACAAGGATGACACGCAAAATCGTGAAGCATTCCACATTTTTTATTGCTTACTGCTGGGTGCCCGGACATGTAGGCATCAAAGGCAATGAACTCGCCGATGCCGCAGCAAAATCAGCTGATATTACTTCCAAAAATAAGGTCCCTTTTACAGACATACAGAATTACATCAAAGCAAAGATCTTGTCCGGGTGGCAAGAACTCTGGAAATGTCAGACTCTGAACAAATTAAGGCAAGTGAAACCCAATTTGGAGTACTGGGAGTCAAGAGGAAATCGTAAGGAGGATGTACTGCTGACTCGTCTACAAATTGGTCATTGCAGACTGACACATCAGCATCTCTTGAAAGGAGATAAGGAACCTATTTGTGGCACTTGCAACACTCCAACTTCAGTCAATCATATTTTAACATGCTGCCCTATTTTTAATCAGAAATGTGACCATCATTTTAACTCTACGAATGTTAACTTAACAGATCTTATTAGAAGAAATCCGCACATCAACCTCATAAGTTTTTTTAAAAGATATCTCTCTCTACCATATGATTTGAGTTCTTTTTTCTTATATCCTGCTCTATCTGTTGCTAGAACACTTCTCACGTTCATCTGTGCATACTTTCATCTGCATTACAGATACGATCACAATTCATACTCTCCCACTTCACTCAATCACATTTTAACCTGCTGCCCTATTTTTAATCAGAAACGAGATCATCTTTTTAATTCTACGAGTTTTTAACTTAACAGATCGGATTGGAAGAAACCCCAACATGAACCTCATAAGTTTTTTAAAAGATATCTCCCTCTATCATATGAACTGAGTTTTTTCCTTACAACCTGCTCTACCTGTTGCTAGAGCACTTCTCACGCTCATCTGTATATACTTTCATCAGCATTATAGATATGATCACAATTCATACTCAGTAATGTTGGTGCATTTGTATTTTACTCACTATTCGTCTGGCGCATAATAACCTTCTAGGTTTTGTGCCATTAAAAGCCAACCAACCAGCCCTCTGCTCACTAATGTTTGCCACCTCCCTCTTATACAACATGGATCTTCTACAATTTGTATTTTATTTGAGTTGCTCATGCATAAAAATGTAATACCTATCTATTTGCTAAATAATTTGCTAAGCAAATTGGTAAGAGAAGAGAAGAGAGTTCAGAGCATTAATTCCATGCATACTATAACTTAGTTAAATGATATTTTTTCATTTAAACTATGGTACCCAGATTGAAAGCTGTTTAATTCATCAATTTCATATATCCAGATTACATAATAAACATAAATACAGGAAGTTCTTAGTTGAAGGATAGGTTCTCTAATTATCTGTAGAAATAATTGGGTACTCACTTCCCATTTAAAACAACAGAAATATATTAGTGTTTCAAAAAACTTCTTAATTTGCAACTTTGACTACCAAGATCATGCAGTAAACAGCATAAATACTAAAAGCTCCGATTTGAGAGATTTTTTCCTGATATCAAAATATTTTTTAAGCATTAGGTACTTACGTAAAAACCCGTCGACCATTTTTGCCTATTAAAGAAAAGACACCAAATTACGCGATTTTTTGCCAAAAATGGAAAAGTCTTTTTCAAACATGCTGGGTTTGATGTAACCTTGATTACACATGTCAGTTATTATTCTTGAACAAAGACTTCTTTTTTTTCCTTCTATCACACATTTTTGAAGAAATGATTAAAATTTGGAACCTGCCTACTACAGAAGAGCGTGCTGCTGAGTATTTCGAAAGTTATGGAATCTTACCGACCTAAAAAAATGTGTTAATGGCCACGATATGGGCCTTTATTTAAAAACTGAGAAGCAATGGCGTTTCAATGTTGAGGCTTGTGCGGAGCGAGTGTCAATTCGAAAGAGAATGTGGTTCGAGGGTTTGGTGCGATTGGTGCCATCTCTTGCAGTCAAAAGGATTTTCCATAAGTACCAAGTATTACACAGAAATAGTTTTATAAAGTATTTTTTATTTGGAGAAAATATTACTTTTATTTTGAGGTAAAATAATATTTTTCCAACATTGATTCTAAAAAGTGCATATGAAAGCATAGTTCAGCATTGATTCTAAAAAGTGCATATGAAAGCATAGTTCAGCATTTTTGTTTGCATTCAAAAGAAAGATATTTATTTGCGGAAAGTTTCAATAGTCTCATGGGAATTCAGAAGTCCTCATTGGTGGATTGCTGATCAGATAAACTGAATTTTATCTTATAGAGCAGAGGTCTCAAAACTTTTCAGCCCATGGGCCATATTGGTGATGCAACTATGATGAACAGCATATACGTTTTTAAATGAAGCATTGAGATTTTTTTGATTGGATATATATCTTATGATATTAAGAAAAGCCTTGTTTTTTTTAGACTTTCATGCAGTTTCATCTAATATAAATTTCTTAAAGCTGTTTTTAAACATTTGCAAAAATATATTTTTGTTCAGAATATTAGAGATTTCTTTGGTTTAGCATGTACTTTGTAAGGTGTATTTAAATTTTAAAACAGGTATTTTAATTTAGTTCTTCTTTTGTATCTCTTCAACTTACAACTCCCTACCAGAATAAGTTTTTAGAATCGCTTTAAATGCAAATGGGAAGGAGAATAGTATTCAAGTTCAGCTGACTTTGGCAGAGAGAGTCAGGATTTGAATAGTGCACGTTTACCTTTGGGCCATGTCTCTCTAAGCTGTTACTACACTCGGCCATATTACGTGCTTTTTGATAGTTCGCTGGCTAATTTAATATTACGGGCCAACTAGTTTAGAATTGTATTAGCTTCAGCTAAATCTCTTTAGTTAGTCATTAGTTAGTTCTTATTTCTTACATTTTTAATTTAAGCTCAAGTGGAGACTTTGTTGTACACCTAAGAAAGGGTTGACTGTCTTATTTTTAAAAAATAAAGAGTAATTAACCATTCTTAAGTTTACATTTCTGTTCTTGGACTTAAGCGATTATTCGTTTAACAGTTCACTAGGCTCCTCGTCACTTAATTTGATAGAATAAAAGTAAGGAACCCTACAACTTTACTTTTCAATCGATCAGCACATTTTGTTTATATTTTGATTTGGTGCAAATTTTCGTTCATAAATATTTCATGTTTTGAGCAAGTTTTGTATAAAAAAAATCTCAAAAATTAAAATTAATTACAATAGATGTAATAAATAATACAGTGCAAAGTCCGAGATCCAGACTTTTTGGCAATTCCGGATTTGGGATTTTTCCGGATATTAGATCATCTGTTTAAATCTATTAAGATAGCATGCAGAAATAATAAAATTAAAAATATGAAATCATGATTTATGAAATAATGGAGCATTTATAATAATATAAAATAATGAAGCATATATCTAAAGGGTATCAAAATTTACACAAAAAAGCTTAATGTTTATTTGTTTACTTTATTAAACATTTCTTTGAATGTAAATTGCTTAAGCTGCTTCTTTTTTTTTGTGTTAATACATTCTCTTTAGTTCTATAGACAGACATAATCTCTTTTTTAGTTACAAAGTTCCACTCTTCCAAGTCCTGTAGTTGGTGCGTTGAGAATTCAACTAAATTGTGATTCAAATTTTTTTCCGTTTTCAGTAACCTCTGTCACTTTCTTCTCTATCGATAGCGATATTTTCTGAACCTAGAACCATACTACAGATTTTGCAGTCCGTTAATTGATTGATGATTGGAGCATTGTGATCACAATGAAACACTTTGTTATATCATCTTCACTGCTTCTCCACATTTCTTTACAAAATCCATTACTTGGAAAATTTCACCTGTGGTTTGCGATATCCGAAAGCCTTCAAATTCACGGCTATCATCTTCATCATCCTCACCATGAAATATGGTAGCTGGACATAAATTATGCCAAGCATTTTTTAAAATATGTGAAGGCACATTCTCCCCGATCTTGCGATGCTCACACAGCAGAATTTATGCTAAAATATTTCAAAAATTCTTGAAACGTCTTGCTAGTATTCAAGAAATTTAACATGGATTTTAAAAAATGCGACTTTATAGTTGCACTTCAGCTCGTGCTCTATTCCAATGTCCATAGGTTGAATGAAGGACATGGAGGAAAGAATAACACGGATGCATTATCTTTCATCAAAATTTTAAGTGAAATATGAGCCGAACAGTTATCTACAATCAGGACAATTTTGCGTCATCAGGTAAACCAACCGAATTCAAATTTTGCCAGTTTTGGGTATGAAATGATTTTCAAACCAATCATACAATAACGCTTGTGTCATCCATGCTGTTTTATTTGCATGATATATAACAGGGAAATCTTGACTCCTTTAAATGCTCGAGGTCGCATATTTTACCCGATTGTGAAAAGTATCCACTTTGTGTTGCTGTTCCTTAATCAATTAACATAGCGTAAGCAATATTTTATACCAAACAAAATGTTTTACGCAAAAACAGGACATACACCAAATTGAGCATGTTTCAAAGTGGGTATATACCAAGGTGCATATAGAAAGCAAATCTATTTTGTGACAAAATAATTTTTTCTTTCTTTTTTAGTCCAAAGGGGCTTTGTCCCTGAAGGATTATTGTTTTCATTTTGCGATTTCGCATCGGTTCATTCTGAATGCCCGGTTCACTTTTCATATTGTTGCCACTAAATATTATTGCCCTGTATTATATTGAAAGAAATTAAATAATGGAGAATCTGCATAAATGTACGTATGTTCTCGCATTGTGATAAAATGACGATACCTAGAGCCATCCAGTTTTGAATGATGTAATCCTACTGCGAATATGGGTATCTGAAAGCCCAAATTTGGAATTTGTTGTATTATCGATTTCATATTTTGTAAAACTTTAACGAATGTTTGATTAACAAACTCTAGGATTTCAAAGCGGGCAATGGCAACGTTGTACAGAAAAAACATTTTTATCTCCAGCGCGGGAGACTGTGTATCAGAAATTCTAAAGATATGCTCAGTTTAAAATTATTTTGCGATATTTCTCTTGAACTGAATTTTATGATTTAAGTGCAAAGAACATGATATTTAATAAATAAAGGTAATACACAAAATGTTAAAAAAAATGCCCCTATGGACGTAATTTGAAATCTGAATTCTTTCAAATTTTTATTTTATTTATTTATTTATTGCTAATCCTTTTTCTAAAGTTTTATTTAAGGACAAAATGAATTCCAAAATTAAAATTTATATGAAATTAATTAATGACATTAAAGGTACATGCCTGATAAAATGTAGTTTTTGAGGTAGATTTTGCAATATAATTTTAGTTGTTGTTAATTATTATTAAATAATAGTTATCTTTTCCGTATGCTTATTTGTATTTTTAAAATATAGATTAGCTAATATGATGTTTTCTTTCTATTCCCCCCCTAGACCTGGTATATGTGTATTAAGTGAAACTGAGAATGGAATTTCAAGGTATGTGGCTAGATTCAATTCCTGCAGGAGAAATTGTATTTTGTGATCTTTTACATATTCAATTATCATACAGTTTAGTATTTTAAAATATCAAATATTTCCAGCAGTAAAAAGATATGTAATAAAATTATTTCCATAATTTCAGACATTTCTGTGCAGCAGTTTATTAGAATTAAAGAACTATTTATTGTACTATGCTTGCTAGCATTAACTGTACAAGTTGATCAGCTAAACCTGTTTGCTGGCAGTATCCCTGAAAGTAATAATTGTATTAACTACATTTTATACATAATGGCATCTGTAATGATTTAGTTCAGTCATTTGTGCCATTATGTGAAAAGTCACGAGTGATAGAAGCAAATCAGTATAAATGCCATCAATGTAAAATTTTGAAGTTCTGTTTTTCAAAACACAGATAGATGGTGTTTTCTCAGTATCCAAGCAAAACTCTTGATGCTTCAACTATTCTTCCCACATCAACATCCTGGAAATTCATTTTGCGTGCATTTTGTGATATCCCAGATCCATTAAAATCTTCTGTTTAGTCCTGTAACTCATGTTGAATTCATCCACTGTGAATCAAATAGTGAAACATCTATTTGCATTAACAGCCTCATTCACCTTTGTGCGGTTGGTTGTCCAGTATGGCAACAATATGTGCTTAACTACGATGAGAACAATCACTCGGTCATTCTTATCCTTCCCACAGACGTTCTTCCCCGATCCACCATTTTAGTTTTCGAAATGCATGACTATTTGGGTGTCAGGGTTAGCAGAAGGGTTTATGATACCCAGTAATATTGAAGTTGCATTCATTACATGTGACAAGAACATCCAGAAACAGAAGGGAGTTTAAGGCACTTAATGTGTTGTCACAACCATCTTAGTAGAAGTCGCTCAAATTTTCAGAATGTGTAACCGTGCTTATAACAATCTTACATTTAAGCAACGTCACAATTTTCATATGTGATCTTTTTATTGTATTCCAAGTTCTAAAGGTTTTATATACGAATAATCATATTTTTTTCCTTAACCCCTTCGCGCCGAGTAGCACAAACGCGCGCTTATCGCGGAGGCCGGCAGTGTCTTACGCGAGCGTCCGTCCAGGGCCGGGGGCTTTTTTGCTATTAAGCCTAAATCCGTGAAATTTCCGAAGTATCAACGCATTGTTTAATAATGCTCTATAGAGTATTTAAATAGCTTATGCTTTATAGATATTTTTATATATACTTTAATTACTTTATTTCTTGCTTAAGTTCATATTTTACACATTTTATTTTCATTATACACCATTTTATGACTTTTAACATTATACATCTGAAAACTAAATATATTACTTAAAATTCTCTTTTAGTATGAAAAATTTGAAAACAGGGATCTACACACAGTCCTACGTTACATTCCTTGCACTCGTAATAACTCATTTGCCGTTTTGGAGGATTTTTCCGGGAATGTGAACAAACGAAGCATCGTCGTCTCATTTTCTTATCAGTCTCTTCTGAACAAAGTTTTGGAAAATGTCTTTCAGTTAATCTGAGCGGATTTAATGATTCTGCTGATCTTGGTGTGATATTAACATTGGTGCTTTTAGAGGAATACCGATAAATAATTTGATTAACTAAATTAAGTCGATAATTCAGGAGAGGAAGATTTTTTTTACTTTTTTTGTTGAAAAGAGTATTGGCGTTAAATACAGCCATATCCATGATATTGAAGAAAAGCTTCTTATACCATTTAACAGTTTTTCTGAAAGATGGGTACTGAATAATGACGGAGTGGTAATTCCGAAAAATTATCTATTGTGGATGACCCTGGAGGAGTACTTGCTTTCGACGTACTCGACATACATATGTCTGAAATGTCCTCATCATCATTAGATTCCCCAAATTCTTTATGATCAGAATATATCATAGTATCACTATCACTATTATCAGAATCCGTTTCAGAGTCAATATCTGAAATATTTTGCATAATTTCTGCTATTTCATGCTCTGTTAAACATTTTCAACGCTTCGACATTGCAACGGTAAAAATAGAAGGAATTCACATCTAAAAGATCTAATTATTTTCTAAAAACTGAACTGCAAACCGAAATACCCAACGCTTTAGCGAAAATAAAACTTCTCTACTTACAATAAACAACTACCACGTGCGAATTTAAAGAGACGTCATAAAGCACGCCATTCGGAAACATTTATTTCCCCTTTTGTTTATATAATCAAAAGCACGTGTATGTGAGTCATGCTTCTCTCATTTCGAGTAGAAGGTCTAATGTACATGCATCTGAAACCATATGGACATACAGTGCCATCTTGTGGGAGAAATTATAGTTTTTAAAATGTTCCAGGACACTGGCACAAATACGTGACAGTCGGGGATAAACGGGAAAACGCTCTGGCATGCCTGCGTGTCAGCCGGGAAGTGAGTGTGTTCGTTGCTGGCACGTAGACGTGACAGTCGACGCGAAGGGGTTAAACTTAATTTTAAAATACGAGCTTAAGGAATTTGCCAGCAATGACAGAAACTGCAGTAAAATTTTTTAAGAAATACAGAATTTTGTAAAGGGAACAAAAAGGAGGCACATTTCGTAGATATCCACTGAAGCCAAGGTTTGCGAGTTGTCAGATCTCTGCAGTTCTCTAATTTTTTTAAGTGAAAACTGATTGCTGTGTACTTGAGGAGAAGAATAGTGGGACAAAAATTACAGTAAGATTTAAAAAAAAAAATTTTTTTATAATTAAAATTTGTATTTTAAATTACTAGAGTATGCTTTCTTTTCATATCTTGATAATGTTTGCCAAGTAGCAATAAATATTGATAGTTTGGGAACCTTTTTTAGTCGTGAAAACATCCAACTTGCATCTGATAAGTAACTTTTACCTTTTCATCTGTAAAAATTTGTAAAAGTCTCCATATTGTGCCAAAGTGGCTGTCTGAGATTTAGAAGTGAACTAAGTATTGATTAAATTTCTAAAACTCAGGTAAATTTAGTTAAATCTTCTTTATAATGTAGAATAAATGTGTCAATGGTATGTCAAAATCAAACTGGAAAATTTAGTATTATCTGCTGCCAGAATTATTTAAAAAATCTTCATCTTTTTATTAAATTAGTCCCAGACCTGCTAATAAACTGCAGATCACCTTAATTTCAGAATGATTAGAAGTTGTTAAACATATAGAATGAAATAATGCTGCAAAGAAGTTGCTTTCTGAAGCAGCTGGGAACAATTTCCCAGTTGCTTTAGTTGAGTGCATATTTGAATGAAATTTGAGATCTTGAAATAATGCTTTCTTGCTATGATTAATGAAATAATTATTTCATATTATGATTTTCATGATTATTTCGAATTATGATTTATCCCAAATTAATTGAAAGTCATTTTGAACAAGAATTGAATAAAATCATATTCAGAAAAAACATTGAATTTTAAAATTTTAAAAACCAAATGACTGGAAATATTGTATGAGATAGTTTTTCAATAGTTCTCCAAAATCATTTTGATGTAACATTTTTTCATACTGCTTTTGAACCCACCAGCAGCTGAGCGTTAAAATTACTGAACACTAATAACTGTTAATACAATTTTGAATCAAGATGAATGGGTTGGCTGCATGAGCATTTTTATAATTTTCTCCATATCTAATGTGTATGTGGTGAGCCAGTGTACCTTAGAAAGTCCTCCACGAAGTTTTAGTTTATTACAGCAAAGCACACTAGGACTACCTGCCTAAGGGAAAGTGTGCCTTCATGGAGGAGTTTCTAAAGTCCTCAACGAAGGCATTCTTCCTCTTAAGCAGGCAAACCTAGTGCACTTTGCCATAATAAACTAAACCAACATACTTCCAATATACTTGAATTACGAATTGCATTATTCTTTTGCCTGAAATGGTCAGCAAAACGAAGCTTACACAGTCATTGTTTTTTGTGCAGGCAGAATTTATTCCTGAAAAATCTTCAAGAATAGTTTGAAATCAATAAATGTATCGAATCTAAAATAGGCAGGTGTGCAAAATATTGCCAAGTGAGGACAAGTACTGCATTTTCTATTCAAACTAATGTAATTTCATGTATTTTTAGACCGATTGACTTACTTTGAATTATACTTCAAACAGCAAGAATATGTTTTTCACATAAGTTTATTTTGGCTTTATTATTTATATTTTAAATGCAAAAGAAATGGGTAGCCTTTTTTCCATCCCATTTTGAAGATTGTATAATATCAAATATGGACATATATCTGATAAGTTTTGGCCAGTTCTAGAGTATCAGTTATGTCACCCATTTATTCTAAAAATGATGCTGGATGAATTAATGTACTTATTCTGAAGTAAATAGAAACTTTCTTATTGATAGGAAAGCTGATTAGTTTCACTAAACAATTAATATATAATCAGCTTTTAGTATATTTAACTGTTTATTTTTACTGTAGAAATGTGATTTATTGACTTTAAATTTTTCTTTTTATTTAATAATTATGTAATAAATTGAAAAAAAATTATTATTGGAATTTTTTAATAGAGCTTTTTCAGTATTTATCACTCATATTAATTTATAACATTATTAAGAAGACTGAAATGAAAAATGTGAGTAAAAAGTCATGTTTCTTCAACTGAATATGTAGAAGAGTTTAGGAAGAAGTATTTACTGTGTTTTTGAAAAAGGACTAGAAGAATGTGTTAAGTCATCTTTCCCTGGAAGTTAGATTGGTTAGCTAGAAAAGTAGAGAACTGTGACTCATTTGTTGCTATATGATTCAACATCTGTTGGTTGCAAGCAAAAACGTTGCAGAAAAAAACAATGCATGGCAAAAATATTGTCATGCAAAACATCATGAGAGAAAACATTGCAGTTCTAAAATATTGTGGTACAGAACTTCATCAACAAAAATAAAGCTGTTAAAGAAAATACAGTTTTAAAATGTTGTAGAAAATATAGTGGTAAAAAAGCCAAGTGAGTATTGCCGGATAATAATGTTGCAGACGTGTTTTTCAGGCTTTAAAAGTTGTAAATGTATATTTGCATAATATTTGTATTTATGAGACAGTTTTCTTTATTTTTTATTTTTAAATTAATAATTTTTTGCTAAAATCCTGATAATATGTAAAAAAAACATCATGAGTTGAAAATGTGTAAAAAAATTAAAGCTATGCATAACAATTAATAGAATTTTAAACTTATGTATTTAATTATTAAAAGTAGATTATTTAAGTAATCTCTTTTATAAAGTATTGGTAGTTTTTCATGAAAAATATAGTCTGAAACTGATTAGAAAAGGGAAAATGAGAAACTGATCAGGTAACTTACATTAAAATTGTTTAATTATGAAATCATAAAATAGTTTCTTTCACTTTGTTAATCTGATATTCTTTTAGTAAAAATTAAATCTTTCATTTCAGTTTATATGTCTTTTAAAGTGTCATTAACATTTTCATATATAGTGTGCAGTTTTTAGTTACTTGGAATTCCTAGTTTGGTTTCTCTGAATATTTATAGAATTTTGTTGGACTATAAGTTTTTCCGGCTATATTTTTGTCTTGGGGAACCGGTTGGGTCGTTGAATGTCCTCGTTTGTGGTTTGGATTGAGGCATCTCTTAATACCATAGGGCCACAATGTGGCCAGGCGGGTGAGATGTACTCTGGATCTTACAGTGTGCAGTTAATCATTTGGATATTGAATAGTTGTGATGAAACATGTCAGGATAGCTATATAAATATTTCAGTAGGAAATTTGGATTTTTTGAGTTTTGGTAAAGAACACTTAAGGCTGTCAGCTTAAGGGGAGAGATGAATTTTTGGAGCTTTTTCTCAGAAGCTGGCTTGTATCCATATTTATATACTAGAAAAACCACAAAAATATCATGCAGCCAACTCATTCACTGGGTCGAACTACCAGTGTTCACCATTTCAGTAGAGGAGTATGTTTCAGC
>KK116155.1:53931-64714 GCA_000611955.2 Stegodyphus mimosarum
AAAAGAAGAAAAGTGAAAGAAAATAATTTTACAGTTTGATAATTAATTAGACAATTTTAGTATAGGTAACCTCATGCAGTTTCTCATCTTCCCCTAATCATTTTTAGACTATATTTTTCATGAAAAACTATCAGTACAACTTTATAAATGAGATAATTAAATAATAGCCTTTAATAGTTAACTATATAAGTTTAAAAATTCTATTAACTGTGTGTGCAACATTAATTTTCTACTTGTTTTCAGTTTTTGAATGCTTAAATTCCCTTTTTGCTTTTTTAGCAAAAAATTATTAATTAATTCAAAAATATGTAATAAAATATCATTCCTTTGTGCACTCAGAAATCATTGTGACTCATTATTCATTTATGACTTTTAAAGCTTAAAGCAGATGCTTATGAAGTTATTGCCATAAAATGATTTGTAGGTGCTTTATTTTTTACAATAATATTTTCTACAACGATGTTTTAGAACCACCTTATTTTCGGTAACAGTGTTCTATATCACAACATTTTCTTGCTTTCTTTTCTCCCGCAGTGTTTTATATGATGATGTTCATGCTTTACATTATTTTCAGCAGACAGCTCTGGTTGGCAGTTAAGGATAATAAAAGATTTTTTTTTCTTTAAATTTTTAAATAAGTTAAACGTGTTTCAGTAGTCATAAGTTGAGCATTAAAATGTATAAAAGTGTATGTGTAATACATTTTTTCAAATTCCAGGACCTCAAAATCTTTAATTAATTATTTATATTTAGTTCCTTTTCCTTTGAAAACTGTGTCAGCTATGTTTAGTAAGTCTTATGATTTAATTGAAATATAAATTAAGAGCATAAAAATAGGAATATCAACAAATAACTATAAATGCTATCTTAAATAAACATGTATTATAATGAAGTATCAATATGTTGATTTTATTCAGTAAATTTATAAATTTTTAAGAGTTTAAAACATGGAAAGGTTCATTTAATTTCATTCCCCTCTTTTTTCCAGTAAAAATTTACAATTGAATATATTTTTTTAATTATTGTAATCATTTTCATTAAAATGTTTTTCATTCAGATATCATACATTCCTTATTTATTGCCTTTATTTAAATAACTTGTTATTCATTAGTTTTTGTTAGTTTAATTATTTATCTCCAATATTATTTTATTTCAAAAGGATTATCTACGAGCCAGATTTTTTGTCCCAGGAGATTGCTGATGAATATTTTGAAATTTTATTCCATGCTACAACATGGTCTGACAAAAAAATTGTTATTAAAGGTGAAGAAATTACACAGCCTAGATTGGTTGCGTGGTATGGACCTTTTCCATATGCTTATTCTGGTGCAATCTTGGAGCCTGCAGAAGTATGTATAAAGTTAAATATATTTATATTGTCTTATTTGATTAATTTCTTCCCTTCCCAGTCAGAATTGCTGAAGTCTAGGAACCAGTGGATCAAGTGACTGTTTGACTAGATGACTTAATCAGGCAAATCACTGCCTTGAGATGAAACACAAATGACAAGAAATTGATCCTAAAGTAACTGAACTGCAGTGCCGGAGGCTATTTACAAAGGAACTGCAGAACACTCCGAGGCACTGAAACTAAGATCGCTGCCAGCAAGAAGGAGTGAAACTAATTAGTGGCCATCTCATGGGGCAGAGGTTCCCAGGTTATGAGTCGCCCCATTTTAAAGGACTTCAGATTTATACAGTGAGTGATGGCATTAATGGAATCTGCATCTTGGAAAATATCAGTGGAGTTCCTTATGATATGACCATCAATATAGGAGCCAATGTTACCATCATCCAAAAAGATTTGGCTCAACAATTGGAAGGTAAACTCATCTGGCACTGCCTTGTGTTAAGCCCCATTCACACCCACGCGTTCGGGCGGAAAGCGTTGACCAATCAGAAGCGAGCTCAGAGGCGGCATTTTCCGGATGAACGGAGGATACGTGAACTTCAACTTTTGGATGCTTCACGCGTCAGTTTCAAGCATCCAGTTTATACAACCATTTTTAAATGTTTGCACTTTCAAAAATTCTTCTTGATGGAAAAAAAGTCAAATGGTCTAATCTTAATAAAAATGTCGGATAATATTAAAAAAGTGCACATGCTAATAGAATAAATAACTTTATAAATTATTTAAAGGAAAATCCTCAAGTTTGTTAGCAGTAATAAACCTGAATAACCAACCATAAATTATATATGGTTGATAATTTTTGCAGAATAATCTAATGCAATAGATTGTTGCGAGAAAATAGTGAATGGATTACAAAATTCCAGATTTTGAATTTTTTTAGTCCAAAGGGATTTGAATCCCGAAGGGCTATTACTTTTGTTTTGGCATTTTGCGTCGTTTCACTTTCCAATTTACTGCTTATTTTATTTATGTATTTATTTTGACATAGCTTTCTCTTCAAAAATCGTCTGCGTTGCACAGGAAAATAAAAAGGAATTTTAATTACAATTCTAAATAAATGTGAAATTCGTAACAATATTCTCTAAAACTTTAATGAATTTTTCATTAACAAACTCGAAGATTTCAAAGCCAGCGATACCAACGTACAGAAAAACATTTTTATCTCCAGCGCATGAGAGTGTTTACCGAAATTTCTAAAGATATGCTGAATTTAAAATTATTTTGCGATATTGCTGTTGAACTGAATTTTATGGTTTAAGTGCGAAGAACATGGTATTTAATAAATAAAGGTAACACACAAAATGTTAAATAAACGCCCCTTTGGACGCAATTAAAATCTGAAACCTTTCATTTTTTATTTTTTTTTTTTAATCTTAAAATATATCTACATCAATTTAGCTCTTGGTGCCTAGTGGATAAAACGTTGGCTTCTTTAGTTAAAGATTTTGCATTCAAGTGTCACCAGGAGTGATGTTGTAATGCAGTTGGTATTTTAAAACAAATATTTACAGAAAATATTATCACTAGTTTCAGGGAAAAAAAAAATTTCAAGTGGCTTGCTTATAACAATGTATTTTCTGAGAAGAAATATTGTTTTATGCAAACCATCTAGAAAATTTTAAAAAATTAATGTTTGCTTTTTTGACACTGAAAATTTTAGTGTACAAGCATGACTTGTAAAATTGCTGAACTGTGATATATCTTATTTTGCTATTGTGATACAAGAATTACATTGAAGATTATGATTACATTGAAGGAGAATGTTTAATCACAAGTCTTAATCTAAACACATGGGTGTGCTAATTTTTGGAATCGAAGTCATCCGAGAGAAATATTGCAAAATAAAAAGTTGTTACCAAAAAACATTATTTGCTTCATCTTCTAGAGGAAGCAGACTTTTATAAAGTTAGTAATTTACTATGGACAACAAGAAACAGGTTGAGTATTTCTGAATGAGGTGATTTAAGAATTATGCAATATGCCAAACAAAAATGCATTAATCTATCAAAAAGCAGCCTTCATGTTAATTGAAATCAAATTTTTGTGCAATTAAAGTCTGACTTTGTTTTAGAAATTTTGTTTACATTTGTAAAATTTAAAAATACAAAAAATAATAAAATTTAATAAACCATTTTTTTCCAAGATTTGTATTCATATTCCTAATCTAATTGTTGTCTCTGAAGTTAAGTGCAGTTATTTTATTATGATTATAATTTAATATGATATAAAATTGTGCTGTATAATATAGAGAAAAATGTAAGGAGGTTAATGAAGAAAATTATTCTCCAAGAAAAGGTGTTGGGAATCTCCCTGAATGAAAAAGTATGGAATGCTCCATCACTTACAGTTTTCCATTAGACTTATATATGCAATGAAGTTTGTCTAATATACATGTAACTGAATTTTTTTAAAGGATTATCCTTATTTTCAGTATGTTCTATTATAGACAGTGATTTATAGGAAGCAAGTGCTTTCCAGGTGTGTTAAGGCATTTTAAGTACTTTTAAAATACAGAAAGCTTTCATTGTGGTGGAATTGAAAATTACTAGAAGTTAATATTTTGGAGCAAGTTTTCCTGAACCTTTAGATGGATCTGATGTCATGTATGTGAAGGTATAACATGAGATGCTTCATTCAGAAAAGAGTCTGCTTCTCCCTAAGTAACTTTAATTGCATTACATCACTTTCTCAGAGAAAAAGGAGAAAAAAAGCATGCACTAAATATCAATAGATCAAATGATTTTTATTTAGAAATAAAGAATAATAAAATTATGTGAGTATGTAAGTGTTTATGTACAGGATTATTCAAAATGTTGCACAGTATTTTAAAAGATTGCAATAATTTCATTTTTAAACAGAGACTTATCAGAACAAGTTTAAAAGGAAGAAAAGGACAAATATCCTCCCCCCCTAGCCTGTATTGAGTATGGAAGGTATGGTGTCATTGTGATCACTAGAGTGGAAAATGGCAGCTCATGAAGAGAAGGCATTTTGAGTCTTGCAGTATGAGGAATCAGAATTTGTAATTTTGGTCCAACATGCATTTTTGTAGACGATTTATAAAAGATAGTCAAACCAACAAAAGCATTCAAAAATGGTATCACCAATTTGAAGAAACAGGCTGTCTTTGGAAAGGCAAAAACACGAGGAAGCCACATGTTAGCAGTAAAAATGTGGAAAAGATAAGAGTGAAGCTTCTGTGCAGCCTTTAGAAATCAACTAACAAAGTGAGTTGTGAACTGCGACTTAAGCTAACAACAGTGGGGTGTGTTTTGAGAAAATGTTTGCAAATGAAACCTTACAGATTGCAGATGAACTTTACATCATAGAGACAAGATGTGCTGCAAATGAAGTTTTACATGAACATGCAAGATAAATGTAAATATGATAATGTCCCCCCCCACCTCATATTCAGTGACAAGGCAGCTTTTCATATTAGTGAGAAAGTTAATTCGCACAATGTGGAAATCTGGCGGACAAAATACCCTTACTGTACCATGGAGCATGAATGAGATTTAGCTAAAGTAAATGTGCTTTGCGCAGTTTTGGAGACCAATTTGTATGGATGTTCTTTTTTGTAGAAGAGCCGAGGAATGGCAACATATATCTGGATATTTAACAGGTCTGGCGTTTTTTGCAATTGCAGGAAGACTCCACAGTTTTGTCCTTTAGCAAAGTGCTATCCTCTATGCTGCAAGCTGGAAGTGTGTGAGTACCTCAGCAATGTGTTTCCTAATAGTTGGATTGGCTACGCTAGAAAAAGATCTTTCCTTGACCCTCCTCAGGTCACTGGACATTACCCCATGTAACTTTTTCTTGTGGGGCTTTTTAAAAAACAAAGTGCATGTGCCACCACTGCCACGCAACTTGGAGGACTTACAAACACCTATAGGTAATGCTTTTGAACTTGGTAACACCAAACATGCTCAAACAAGTGTGGGAAGAAATAGACTTATCGTCTGTACGTTGTCCACTTGATTGAAGGAAGTCATATCAAATGCATGTCATAAAATAAAAATATTTTGAGTTGTCCTTTCCTTTAAATTTGTTCTGGTTGTTTATAATTATATATTATATCTAGTATGTTAAAGTACGATACACTATTTTGCATAACCTTGTATATTAACTAATTCTTATGATTTCCTTGTTGGTAGCATGACAGCAAGAATGCTTGACTTTGTTAGCAGTACATTTCATTATTATTTGTGACTCATATTTTCTAGAAATGAAAACAGTTGTTATATTAAAGACTAAATGTTCCATTAGCTGTAAGTTTTAGAAAATAATACAATCCCATTAAATTTTCTTAAATTCTGAGAAATATTCAAAAAAATTTCCCAGCTCTATTTGTATTATAAATATGAAAAAAAACACATCAAAGATGGTGGAAAGGCTAAATTCAAATTTATTTAAATATAGATCTTAATTTTAAAATTTTTTGCTGTATTTTAACGTGATAAACTGATGCAGAAGCTTTCAATTCGTAATAATATGAAAAAAGTTGATGTAGTGTAATTCATAAGAATTTGTTGTGAATATTGTCTTAATACTTCATTATTTATTAACATAAATTTGTAAGGTTTGTTGTGCTTCATGATTATATATGCTTGAGGAATTGTATATGTCATCTTACAGTACCAAATGGTAATAAAAATTTTTTAAGTACATCATACTGTAGATATAAGAAAATATAGATAATTATAAGACACTGAAGGTAATTTGGAATACCTTATTCACCCTCATAATTCAGCTGATGGCTAATGCTTTAGAGTACTGGTACATAGTTTACCCTGTGTTTTGTCCCTGGCAGCTGATTGGGTTGGACATAATAAAGTTTGCATGTTATTCCTCATTTATGACATAAACGTGGCAGTTAGTTTTCTTTATAGAGTCCTCCTTGTGTAAATTAAAAGAAAAGCTTTACTTCTGTACTGTTAAGAGAATGCCGTAACCATATAATGCAATTACTTGCTTTCATGCACATTTGTAATTTTGCTGCTTAAAAGAAATACGAATATTTTAAGAGAATAGAATTGAGCTGTTTCAGCAAAAAGTTATTTTTATTTATTTGCGATTATTATACACAGTCCAGTCACATTAATGTGACCATCTGTCAAAAGCCAGAATAACCACCTTTCGCAGAGCGGACTGCTGCGAGACGTGCAGGAAGAGAGTCACATAGGTCCCTGAAGGTGTTCTCTGGGATGTTGAGCCATGCCGACTCTAATGCCGTGGCCAGCTGCGCTAGATTACGCGGTTGAGGATCCATGGCGCGAACAACTCGATCGAGATGGTCCCACAGATGCTCGATTGGGTTTAAGTCAGGTGAGTTTGCTGGCCAGGGGAGGACGGTAAACTCATCCTGGTGCTCTTCGAACCACGCACGTACACTGGTAGCTGTATGGCACCTCGCATTGTCCTGCTGGAAGATGCCATCATCCTGAGGAAAAACAATGCGCATGTAGGGGTGAACATGGTCCGCAAGGACAGATGCGTACTTGTATTGATCCATTGTGCCTTCCACAATGATCAGTGAACCTAGAGAATGCCAGGAAAACATTCCCCAGACCATAATGCTCCCGCCTCCAGCTTGGACCGTTCCGGCAATGGTTGCAGGGTGGTTCCTTTCAGAGGTTTCACGCCTTATACGCCAACGTCCATCTGTCCGATGGAGCATAAAACGCGATTCATCCGAAAACGCAACCTGTCGCCACTCAGTGGACGTCCAGCTGCTGTACTGGCGTGCAAATTCTAGCCTTCGCCGTCGATGAACAGCAGTCAGCATAGGTGCACGAACCAGGCGTCTGCTTCGGAGGCCCAGACGCAGCAATGTTCGCTGAATAGTACTTTGGGAGACACTTTTGGTAGCCCCTTGGTTCATTTTGGTGGTCAGTTGCTCAACGGTAGCCCGTCTATCTGCCCGAACGCATCTCCGCAACCGTCGTTCGCCTCTGTCATCTATGGCCCGTGGTGCACCACATTTGCCACGTCGCTGATTTTGGACAGTCCCATTTTGCCATGCACGGTACACTTTTACCACGGCGGCACGTGAACAGTTCACAAACTCAGCCGTTTCGGAAATGCTTCCACCCTTGGCCCGAAAGCCAATGATCATGCCCTTTTGGAAGTCGGATAAATCGCTTCGTTTCTGCATTACGCCAACGATTGAAATGTTTTCCGAAGCCCTCACACACCCTTTATATACGCTCAACTGCACTGTGCTGCCACCTGCCTTCTGTGATTGGTTATTTAACTCTGACATGGAAAGTACGTGGTGGTCACATTAATGTGACTGGACTGTGTACATGAGAACAACACATTGTTGAAGACTGCTCATATTATGGCAATTCAGTATGGTAAAAGATTATTCGATCATCATAATAGTTTTTAAACGTTTTATCCATGAAATAAACTTTGTCATAGATAATTTTAACCATTATGTATATTAAATGAGATCATTAAAAAAAATTAAGTTGTAATTGGTTTCTTACTTTTTTGGCAGTTAAGAATTTTTAAAATATATTTTATATTTCTTATTACTGCTTTAAAAATGTAATAAATATAACCTTGTTACCTAAATTCCAATATAGATTTTTTGGGATTTTAGTTATGTAAATTTTATAAGTGTGATGTATATTATTTTACTATATAGTCTTTTTAGTATACTTTCATGAAATTTCATAGTCTGAATGTATTATTATTTTTCATATAATTTCAGGTGCCTCTTAAAGTCAATGAAATAAGACAGAGGATAGAAAGAATAATAGTTTTTAAACATTTTACCCTTGAAATGAACTTTGTCATAGACAATTTTAATCATTATGTATATTAAACGAGATTATTAAAAAAATTAAGTTGTAATTGGTTTCTCACTTTTTTGGCAGTTAAGAATTTTTAAAATATAGTTTATATTTCTTATTACTGCTTTAAAAATGTAATAAATATTACCTTGCAACCTAATTCCAATATAGATTTTTTGGGCTTTTAGTTATGTAAATTTGATAAGTGTGATGTATATTATTTTACTATGTAGTCTTTTTAGTATACTTTCGTGAAATTTCATATTCTGAATGTATTATTATTTTTCATATAATTTCAGATGCCTCCTAAAGTCAATGAAATAAGACAGATGATAGAAAGATTTTTAAAGGCAAATGGCCGTGATGTACAGTTTAATTCTGTACTTTTAAATCTGTACAGAAATGAAAAAGATAGTGTAGCTTGGCACAGTGATGATGAACTTACCATGGGAGTAGATCCTACAATTGCATCTGTGTCACTAGGTGCAGTTAGAAAGTTTGAAATGCGGTCAAAAAAACATGTAATGTTATATATTTTTAAACATCAATTTTTAACTGTAGAATTTTTAATATTGCATATGTCCTGTGTTAATGTTTTGCATAATTCTGTTAGCTGTGCATATGTTACAATCTGCAAATTCTTGCTTGTACTAAGTATAAATACTTGGACTTCTGATAAATAGTATTTTACATTCAGATTAATTAGGATATGAGAAAGCAAATACAGAGTAGACAGAGTTAGGAAGAAAATATAAAAAATTATGAAAAGTGTATTAATTTTTTCCATTTTCCATTTAAGCATGATTTTAAAATATATAAGGAAAATATTTCCACTGTCCATACTTAATTACCTTTTTGTATGAATGAGAGGGATGAAAAAGTTTGAAGAATATTTTCTCTGATATGAATATTGTTCTTATTATCGTGTAGAGAGATCTTTAATGTATAAATGTAGTATAAATAATTCTAGGATGTTCTAGGAGAAATAAATGTGTGAGATAGTGCTTTGAAGAAAAGCATGTTCAACAGAAGTTCGTGGAATATTTATAGGAATGTGTATAGACATTTATGTAATAGCTTTCTCTATATTTTTAGAATTGTGTTACTGGAAAATACCTAAAATTTCATGCAATTTTAGAAGAAATTCAAATTTGAACTTTCTGAATTTATAATCTGCTGATAAAAAATAAATTATTTATTCATTAATAATACAAATTATTTGTGATAAAATAAACATTTTATATTTATCTTCATTTTAGAGATTTTTAAAAGTAAAAGTTTTAAATTGCCTATTACATTATTTTTTAAAAGAATAATAAAATCAGTTTGTTCTCATATCCTTAGAAATATTTTTAAATACAGGTTTAGGTGTCTTATTCTGCCAGTTTAACTGGATTGGAGTTAATTTCATCTTTGAATTTCAAAAGCCATTCATATAAAATTTATTTTTTTCCTAAAATGTACTTTTCCACCTTCATTGCATTTAAAAATTTATTATTATTTCTTTCTTTTTACTTCCTTGTATGAGGTAAAGGAAGTATTGTAATCACGAAAAATTCATGATAATATATTTTAACAAAAATATTCATTTTGACCAATGTCGAATGCAATTTAATGATGTTTTTGCATGACATCTGTATGTAAGGACAGAATAAAGAATTCTTTTTTCCCAAACGAATTATAAAACTGATTTACAATAAATTCAGAAACAATTTTTTGTGGCGTCTGTACGTACGTACGTATCTCGCGCAACTAAAAAATGAGTAGCCTCAGAATATTGAAATTTTATATGTAGGACTACTATAGCATGTAGCTTTGCAGATCTCTTTTTGGTCGCACCAAATGTATATATATGTAAGAAAAATAAAGAATATGTCTAAGATTAAATTAACAATGTAAATTTCTCTTCTCAATTCTAAAAATAATAACCTCTCTACGCACTGCGTCATTTCTAGATTGATCCATGCCATATGGCACTAACATAATTCTGATGATGTAAATGGAACTAAAAGTCGAGTAACCAATAATAATTTTACAGAAGTATTAACTATCCAATCAAAATGCATTGTAAACCAAAACTAACTCAGTCTGAATTGGGATTTCACCCTGAACGTAACGCACCTGCTCTTAACGCTTCGGTCTAGTTGGACTGCTGTCTGCTACTTTCTTCTTTCTTACTGAAAATTAATCTAAAATGTGAGCTATTTTGGAATAGGCACATTTCATGTGCCAAGTTGATTGTGGCCACAACAAGCTGAAATAAAAAATGAAGATTTAATATGCCTTCGCCTCCAATTTCTTATTCGTTATGGATCAACACTGCTAGGACGTTAAAATTCATGCTCGTCATTTACTTCGGACTTTTTTTTTTTATTATTATTACAATGAGCCGGTAGGATGAAGGCGAGAAGGCATCTGTCTATGAAAACCTATGATGCAGCATTTATATGAGGAGGTTATGTAATAGGCGCGAATGTTCCAGAAGGTACTAGTCTAGGGGAAGATCCTGAATTGCAGAAAATTAATTAAAGGTTGCTAGTTCGCAAAGAGCAAAGCCATCGTATTTTTTTTTT